>JAHHUM010000466.1:0-123778 GCA_036173005.1 Crenichthys baileyi | reverse complement strand
GATGCAGTGTTTTCATTTCCACCAAGATGAACAATGATGAGCTTCTCTAGAATTTTTAAAGCATTGGGAGCAAAGCTTTTAATTTATCAAATCATTTGATTTAAAGACCCATTTTTTTTTTTTATTAAACCACTTTGTCCATTTTCATTAAAAACTGCATGTTTATTTTTTGTAGGTAAACTAAAAAAATCACAAAAAATTTTTTTTTTTTAAAAAAAATCAGATTATTTTTTTTCTTGAGTACTTTAAAATTGACAGTTTCAGATGGCGACCTGACCTGACTGAGAACGGGGAAAAATTTTGGTAAAAAAAAGGTAGTACTATGTAGTGTGTCCTCGTTTAGGGTGTGTATATTTTTGGAGCTGTGACTTTTTCTTCCCTCTTTTAGGTTTCTTCTGTTTTCCCTTTTTATACATTTGCTGCTATATCAGACTATAATATCTTTACTTTCTGAATAATTTCAACCTTCTTGATTAATGCCCTTTTTACTTTACTTTACTTTCTTGGATAATGTTTTACATAACATTGGCCCTTGGCTTTTTGTTAATTGTATATCAATTTGTAATGTTATTCTCATTGTTAACAATTGGTACCTGTTTTGTTTTGTACTATAAAATGTTAAATAAAGGTTATAAAAAAAAAAAATAAAAAAAACACAAGCCTTGTGCGATGGTATGAGGAAGCATCATGTTGCGTGCAGTCTCCGCTCCCTAACGTACAAGACGTGTAATGGTGCGGTCTGGGCCAGGAGAAGAAGAGTTGTCACTGACATCACTCTCCTGCGACGCTAAGAATTGCGAAGTCAAATAGATTTATGAAACACTTTTTGCGGGCGCGGGCATGAAAACGAAAAAGCATTTTCCTCTTAGTTTTCTCTTTAGTTGTGTCACACAATGAGCAGTCTTGAAGAAGAAAATGAAAATGCAGTTTGAATTATTTAATTTTATTTATGAGTCAAAATATGCAACTTAATTTTGAAAATGAAAATACATTTTATTAATACATTTTAATTTGAATATTGGGATACATTTGCTTCCAACTACAAAACTACAAGTCCTGAGAACTGATAACAAGATGCCTGTTATTTACATATTTAAATACTCTGATCACATCATCATTTTCACACACAGAAATAGAAAATACGACTTAGCCCACAGGCCCCCCATTTACTGAACTTTATTAAAGGAATTTTTAGTAGTGTATGAATTATAATGTTACCCGGCTCATTTGGCCTTATATGTATTTAAAGAAAATATTTAACTTGTCAACTGTATTTGCAATAAAAAAACATAAGTCAAATAGAAGTCATCAGGGACCATTATAGCAAATCTGATAACTACATCTACGAGATACATTTAATCTTATGTATTTCTTCTAATTTAATCTAAGAGCTAAATTGTAAACCTTCTTCTGGCGCCTGGTGGTGGCCATAGAAGACATAGCGGGTAAAGGTCCATGATTGGTCTGTTCTGTTTAGATAAAACTGAGGCAAGTGTAGTTTGTTTGTTTGGTACCTGGATGGTTAGCCAGCCTGTCAGCAGGGCAGGGGTCTACCTGATGGCGGAGAGGCGAGGTATTAACCTGCTGCACCAGCGCCTGTCCACCTGCGGGGCACATCACGAGTGTGGGTAGGTGGGTGGGGGTAGTTCTCGGGCAAAAATACAAAAAGGTGGGGCACTGGTATTAAAGGCCTTTCAATTCAGAAATGTTACCTTGGGCTACACACTATACATGGTAAAAAAGGAAAAAACGACAGGTGCTCTAGCACCACCCAGTGTCCATCTGTCCCCGCTTCCTCCTTTTATTTTTCTAGTAAATGCATCATGATACTCTTACTCACATGCAGTAAGCGTAAGAGTAAGATGCTGTGTGCCCAGGTCTTCCTGCAGGAAGGCTTTGCCTTGCATCCTTATTTTTCTAACCAGACAGCAAACTGAGTGTTTCTGGAACAGGTTCAATCCTTTCTTGATGCATATAGTTGTGTTGCTGCAGTCTTTGATATCATTATGTTATTTTACCCAAACTGAGGGTTTTCTGAAAGAAACCTGATATATCCAACTGAAAACGATTTGTTCATGTGGATGGAGTCATTTCGTCCTACCTACTAAATGTCAACCGCCTTCAAGACACCTAATTACCTGTTTTTATCCGGAGTTCTGGTTTGACCACTAAGCAGTTGTCATCCTTTTAAGGAGTGGAGGGACTTAAATGGTTTTTAAAAATGGTGAACCGTTTTTAAATTCCCTTTAAAACAAGTGAGAACTTTTACCACTATGACGAACATCTCAAAGAATGAAACAGAACCCAGTCTGTCTCCTGGGATTTGTGACCTTGTCTATGTAAATAAAACTGGTTTGAATTGTTTTGACTTGCCAATCAATCAGGATGTAGGTTCATATCCAATGCAAATAATATCCGTAATCAAACCCCCCCCTATGCATCACTTTTTCAGCAGCCCTTTCATTCCAGTATCAGACCAGCCAACAAGTCTGCAAAAAATGGAGAAACATTTTTTTTGTCACTGCTGCATCAGGCAAGTCTCTGAAGACAAATATCCATTATATTGCTGTTATCAGGTGTCTGTTTTACAGAAATAACCCTGTCATTATGAAGTCCTTTCTTATTCATGTTTTAGGCTCTTTGCTTCTACTGAGGCAGATAGAAGTTAAAAATCTTGATTTATTTTTTATTTGGTCCTGCAGCTCTGTGTGCCGTCTCCTCGCTTTCCCATCGTGAGTACCTGTTTGTTTATGAGCAGAAGACCGGTTTTGTGCTCAGAGTTACTGCGGGAAAAAGATACTCAGACCTGGTGACCATTAGGAACATGGAGGATGTGAATATTCTGAGAGGCCTGGCAAATCTCACCCGACTGGTCTACTCAACAGGCAGCTCTGTAAGCCCCACTTTACAGTTGATTTTAACATTTATCCACAACAAGCAGAATGAGATGTTTTTGGTTCTCTCTCACCCACCCCCAAACACACACCACCACACACACCCCACACACACAACACATTTTATTTTTTTTGGGGGGGTTTGTGGTTTCTGTTTTTTTTTATATGTTTCTCACGTTTTTAAATCTGCTTCTGTTATTTTCCGGCTGCTTTTTTTTGTTTAATTTTTCTGTTTTTCCCCAAATTACTTTTGGTTTGGGTTATGCTTTATTTTCTGTTTTTTAAGTTTTTGTTAGTTTGTATTCAAGACCCCTCTTTTTTTGCTCCAGCCACGTTTTGTTCTGTGTGTCAATTAACTTTATGCGGTTCACCTACTCCAAGGTAATCTCTCTCCTTGCTCCACCTGGTTCACACTCCATATATACACACCTGTTCAGTTATTCATCGCGGAAACATTTCAGTTCACGTCACCTGTGTCCTGTTCGTCATGCCAAGCCTGTCTTGCCAGGCTCTCCATTTTTGTTTTTGCCTGTCTTGCCTGCCGGTTCATTGTTTTGGTTCCTGCCTCTTCTTTTGAAGCTTAACACACACACATAAATATATATATAAAGCATTAATTTAAACATACCTTCAAACAATCTTACTTTATACTTTGTTACCAAAAAGGAAAAAATAACCTCACAATTATAATTATTGACAAACTTTTCATAAATGTATTGGTAATTTTCTATCCCTGACTAAACATTGTTATCCATACCTGTTGTTCTACTCCCTTGGAGAGATGGGGGGTCGCTAGGTGGGGTGAGGATGGCTGCTTTGCTGTTGCCTCCCACTCAGGGGGGATGGGTGCATGGCTGGAATGACCTTCTGTTTTGATGGTCATACACTGCCCACAGCACCACCCAAGACACAGTGACTCCCCTTTTGATCGCACACTGAAATGTGATCAGGCATTGGAGGTGGTGTGAATGGTAGCTTTTCTGGTGGAGGGTCAATGTAGTTGGGAGGGCCTTTGCTCTTTCTCCCCTGGCAGGAAGAGTGACTTGTGACGGGTGCACTCAAGCTGATGTTTATGGGTTGCTGCCCTGGGTGCCTTGTGGCCTAATTTTTTGAAAGTGTGACTTGGATGAATGTGATCTGCGTTTGGCTTAGAGATGTTTGGGGCTTTAGTGAATTGCAGGGGCCGGGCCCTACATGGTCCAGGTTTGTGAATTGCTGGGGGCTGTTCATGGGTGCACTGAAAGTGTGTTTTGGACAAGGATGGGACAGGGTGGCATGTTGGGTGCTGATTGGTGGCACAATCACTTTTTTTGGCTGTTGTTGAGTGAATATAATAGGCTTTGGGTTCACTGAGGGCCAGCCTGTGCTTTCCCCTGCGTTTTGGCCCCTGTCTGCCCATTCTATGGTGTGCTGGTGGGGCTTGTCTCCATTGTGGGCTGTCGATGGCTAGATCCCCAATACCACCTCATGCCCCGAATGAGACGCATGAGTGAAGATGAGTGAGGTGCAGAATAAAATTAGCAGTAAGGTCAGAAAAGCCAAACACCAGCTACTAGTTGACAGGGAAGTCACTTAAGACTGCAAGACCAGACACAACGCTGTCCATCGCCTGATTTAAAGATGTTCCCACATCCCTGCTCTTTTCTTCAGCAGGTACATGAGACCCACACCTCGTGCTGGAATGGCGACGCAGTTGAGTCACTTACCTTCAATGCTCATGAGGATTAATTTGTATTCGGTTAGTTCTCTAACTTTTACCTATCTTGTCCATCACAACTAATTTAGACTCTGATTCATTCATTATCCTCTCATAACGTTTCTTTTTATGTTCTCATCCATTGTACACATGAAGATTTTATTTCATTCACATGATGTCAGACTGTGAGCACAGGAGAACCACTTGGCATTTGTCATGTGTTCAATAATTTTAATCAGAAGAATTGCTCGTACAAGCTTTTAAAAGCCCAGTATGGACAAAAACAATCCTCATTCTGGGGACCACCTTAGGAAATTACAAACAAAGTTACAACGGCATTGTTAATTACAGTTACTAGGAGATACTACAACTCAGAGGCCATAACCTGAAGTAATGATAAATAAATCCTTGATTTCAGCCCGCCTGGATTGGACTCCATGAGGATCTAAACACCTGGAGGTGGTCAATGTCAAACTCTAGCTTCTACCAACATGGTGAGGAGTTGTACAGGAACTGGGCAATGGGAGCTCCAGATAACAGTAAGGGGAGAGAGGCCTGGCGCCTATCAATAGAATGGTGGGAGACTGGAGTTGGACCAACGGACCACGTTGCGTTGTACCGTACGTCAGTTCTGCTCTGATGTCAACGGTGAGAATCATGAAGTTAAACACGAAACCACAGAAAATGAGTAGGCGTTGTTGGTTGGACACTTCATGTGGACTCGATGCCTCCGATACACCCCAACATGACAGTCGCTTCTTCTAACAAAGTTTATTTAGCTCAACTTATTTTAAACAATTTACTGCAATGAGTAAAATCATGCCCAGATAATAAACACCTACAATTTTTTCTAAGGGGAACAGGGTAGGGTTTTCATTTCATTTCAATTTCACATGATTCATTCTCAAGGCTAAACCAGCTAGGGACCAGAGCATTTTAACAACACGTAAGAAACACAAAAAAACAACCCAATGAGACATAAAAACGAAGGGAAAAAGAAAAAACTTACACCCTAAAAGCAAACAAAACAGCGAGAACTGCATTAATATCTGAGCAGCATTAAGTAAATGCTCTGTTGTTTGGACTAGCTGACCTTGATGGGTAAGTAATCGGCTGTGTTACGAGACAGGCTAGCAGGGTTCAGGAACCATTTCAATTCAAACAACCACTCTTGTCCCTAAAAGATATATTTCATAAATATGTACTGAATGAAATGTTTTAGTTTGAAAACTAAGGAAATTAAATATTATTATTTATTCAGATTTATTTCTATTTTCAGATATTACAACAAAACTAATCTAACTTTTACAAACAGAGGAAAACTCGTTATCTTGTAGAATGAGGCCAGCTGGATGAGCCACAGGAATTATATGAAAATATGGACATGGCCCACTTAAAAAATAATATAAAGCCAGTATTTGAAGTAATAAAACACGTCAACATTATTACGTTAAAAAATCATTTTACCCTGGTCTGTAGATAATGTCCTGTAGATATTTTATTTAGAGATTGCGTACAGAAGAATGCCTCAAACACCCGGACGTTACACTTATTACTTTACTGTTAATTAAAAACATTTTCTTACTTTGAGTTTTTGTTAAGAAACTCTGTGGCACACGGAGCTCTCAGGATGGCAGGCCCTGGATAGAGAAACCGTTCAGACCGATGACAGTTTCTCTAGTGATGCCATTTGACTGATTTTTACACTGGGTTATTTTAATTAGCTAGTTATTAACCAGAAAGTCTTCAATGTTCTCAGTACTTGTTTCACACAGGAAGATTACTGGTGGTGCACCACCGCCAACCTCCATTTCCTTGTGTAATTACTCTCCACTGCAGATTGTGGACAAATATTAAAATGCGCACATTTCAAAAACCAGTCAAACGGTTTTTTGTAGTAGGACGTTGGTTTTTTTTAGGACCATTGTGTGTGAAAAACCAACAAACCTAGACCTTTAATCATGTAAGTTTCCAAGCACAGTTGTACTTACTCGCCTCGTGACTGTTTAAAGATACTGACTGCTTATAAGCGACAAACAAAACCTCGTTTACTTCCTGAACTATACCTTTTATCCATGTTCAGGGACGAATGTGAGTTTCACCTACATCAGCACCATGATGAACTGGTCTACCGCTCAGAAATACTGCAGAAAACATCACTCTGACCTGGTTAGTGTGAGGAACCTGGCAGAGAACCAGGACATTCACAGGCTGAACTCAGCAGAATCCCTTTGGATCGGTCTTTTCAGAGACTCATGGAAGTGGTCGGATGGAACCAGAAATTGGTTTTCATACTGGAAGAAAGAAGAACCCAACGGAGAAGCGGACTGCTGTGCAGCAGCAAACTTTGCAGGTTATGGGATGTGGGAGGACTGGGGCTGTGCTAATCGGATTGGATTCATTTGCTACTGGGGTAAGCCCTGCTCCAACCTCTAGGTTCAGCGTGTAGATAATGTTGCTCCAGTTTCTGATTTGAAGGAATTTAATTATAATTATAGCATGGTGGAGTTTATCTGTGAATGAAGATGGGCACAGATGTTCTTCAGAGATCTTTCTAACTGCTGATGATGGCTGTTGGTTTTTGTAGACGTGCCAGTTTTAAAACGAGAGGTGAGACTGAAGCTGGTGAAACTGTCCTCATTGGACCTGAATGACCCCACTGTGCTGGAGGATTTACTGAACAAGGTGAAATTATGACTGCTGTCACTTTATCAGCTTCTCAGTTTGCAAACATCCATAGTAAGTGAGCATTATACCAGGACAAACTAAGTAATTTTGGCTTATTGTGTCTCAGTTGCAGCAGAAGCTAAAGGAGCAGGGGCTGAAAGAAGACATGAAGATAAGAAAACTGAGCTGGAAGAAGCAGTATGATGGAAATGTTTTCCACAAGGAAAAAGAAAAGTAGACGTTAGTTTGGGAGAACAGGATCTGGCCGCGAAGGCTGTTTGGTTGTTTTGTGCTTTTAGTTAGGGATTATCTTCCTGCCATTTTTTCCATCTGTCATATTTAAGTGATTTAAACACACACACACACACACACACGCACACACACACGCACACACAGAGACACACAGGGGCGCTCTGTTGCTCAAAGAGGTTTTCAGCAGTAGCTCCTTTACTTCCCTGCACATATTACCCAGAGAACTTTTAATTAAACTCTTCTTTGTCAACAAAAAACAGGAACTGAGGAAGATTTGTGTCATTCTGACAAATCTTTGATTGTGAGGTCTTATAAATCATATTTAATTTTTAAAAACATATTAAAATGATTGAAAACTACAAATTGTTAATTGCCTCAGATGAGTGATCTTGCAGCCTTACTGTATGGCTTAGTCCAGGAAAGGTCAGCCCAAAAGTTACCCCAATACTAACTATCATATATCACTATATATATAAACCCCCCCTCCCCCCAAATATACATCAGCTATGTATATATATATATATATAGATATAATATATATATATATATATATATAATATATATACTTATATATAACTATATATATATATATGTATATATATATGTATATCAATATATATATATACAATATATATATGCTATATATATGTATGCATGCATGTATGAAACAATGTCGTATTAAGGAATAAAACAGGCTTTTGACTGAAAACTGATTTTTGTTCCTTTGTGTTTCCTGTTGTATTTTATGTAATGTGTCTCCTATTTATCAATACAGTCAAATATTTAACAATCAGCAAACCTCTGAGGGTTTGCTGAGACTTCTTCCCAACTCCCTAGACCTAGAACACAGGTGTCAAAGTGCAGTCCTAAACTGTAATTTAATCAGGTTTGATGGTGTCACTGAAAGGCCTTAGGAAGTTTCATTTGTACAAACTGATGCAGGAAGGCTTGTCTGTCTTTTGTTTTGTTTTTTGTCCAAGTACACATCAAAGTTAATATGATAGTACTGATAAAGTTTTAATGTTTGTTATCAGAAACACTGTCTGAAAACTTGTTATTTTTGGAAACTGAAGGATTTTCTAAGGAGAATGCTGAGGCCATGGGCTCGCCCTTTCAGGAATCATTTATCTATAAATATTAAATTAGGGAGGTTTTGGCCCTGGTCTAACTGTTAACTGGAGAACTAGTCTCTATTTCACCAGAGTGAAGAGAGTAACCTGCTACAGGTGCTGTATTTACTTCTCATTAACCCCACTTTTAAACATGAACTAGCCCTTTAAGGCTCTGTTGCCCTCTACAATATGGCGGCTTGTTGGCGTACGGAGCTCGTCCAATGAAAACGTTTCACCAGGCGTCAGCGCACTGAGATGACGCACGCGTGCGTCGGCAACTTCCTGCTTCCTAACAGCAGAATCTCAGCACCGATTCGTCAGAGAAACACACGCACACGGGGAAAACGGATTTCTCGATTTTGAATCGGAAACCGGAAAGAAAGACTGTTTCGCCTTGGCGATTATCGGCCACGCTACTCTTAAGGCCAGAAAGAAAACGGATATACGCAAGGACGAGATATACTTACTCTTTGGGAATGGCGGCAAAAACGCAAAACTGGTATGGTGACGGGTCAGGAATGGATACACAGGAGGCACAATATGGACTCTGATGATGGACGCCAGACAGAATAGGGGAACGCGGACGGGGAAGAAGGTTAAGCAGAAGATGGAAGATGTTAAGACAGCCAAAGGAGTAAAAGAGAGATGGAAGGACAAAACAGTTCTGAAGAAGAGAGAGAAGTTAGGAGGAAATTGGAGGGAAGAATGTAAACTATATTAAAGATAAAAATGAAGAGAAAAAGAGAACCTGAGTCCTATTTCACTATCCAGCGGGGCGAAATAAAAAAAAAGATAGAGATGTTGAAATCGAGTTGCAACAGTAGTGAGAGATCGGAAATATACTGGTGTTGTGTGTAAAACCGAACTAAGCGCAAAGAAGAAAGGCTTTACAAGTTGAACAACATTTGCAAGAAAACAGTGATAGAGAGGAAGATTATAGGAGAAGATAAAAATCATCTCGGGGGGTAATTTATGGCCATTCCTATAGAGGAAGATACTAGAAAAACTAAAAGCATCGGCATGGTTGCCAAAGGGTAAAAAAATCTCCAAAAGATTGACAAAAAATGTAAACGGAGCGAAGAAAGGTAGGAAGCCTGTCAATTATCAACGTGACTTTGAGGACACACAGTGTTGCCAAAAATGTTCAAAACATGAGATATCTGGTTTTCCTGTGAGGCCTTTTATTCCCCGACCACTAAGATGTTATTAAAGTCAGAAATATGGGACACATTAGCGCTGTATGCAAAGGGTGACCAAAGAGGTCCAAAGTGTGGACGAAGATCATCGAATTGAAGATTGTGGGGAAGGAGTGCAGGAAAAAATTTTTCAAATTGTTGAGCGAAACATATAGTTACATCTTGCGCGGGATGTTGACCTGGGTAAGGAAGAAAGCAAAAGAAGCGTAAAATATAGAGTACGATAATGGGTACTCCTCCAAAGGAATATTATTAGTCCATTATGTTCTTGTTAATAATGATAAATGATGTTATTTCAAAATATTTGGTAAAAAGTTCGGTTGCTCATTAGTTGCAGATGATGGCAGAAATATGGAAAAGGGTCATAAATCAACAACTTATTGAAACAGACAATAAGAGATGAGATTATTAGAATTAGAACACATCGGGGCAAAATCAATGGGGATGTAATAGTTCTCAGGGAAAAACAAAAGTAATGGTTCTGTTCTACACAGAAAAGGAAAAGAGAAACTACTAAAAACTAAAATTATACAATCAAGTTTTAGAAACAAGTTAAAAAATATAAACATTTTTAGGTATTGATGGTTGATGAAACAACCTATATCGGAAAGTACATATAGAAAAAAATCATAGATAAATGCAAAAAATATTGAAAACATTATTGAGATGTAGGCTCTGGTAGTTGGGGAGCAGATCGAACATCATAAAAAGAATTAATACAAGAGGACTTATTAGATCAAAATGATTATGGATAGGTATAATTTAATTTGCATCAGCAACAACACAATCTTATAAATTAGACAATATCTACCAACATCAAAGCTTTAAGAATTTGTACTGGAGCAATCAGAACAGTCAATAGCAGCACTCAGGTAGAGCATGGGAGAGATGCCATTTAGATTACAGAAGGAAACAGTGTAGCAATAAAGTATTGGATAATACTACAAAGCAACTAATCCGACGACACCAACACGTGATATTTTAAAAACAGCTGGGAAAAAGAACAAAAAAAACAATTTAAGAGTTTTGGTTGATTATCAATAATATAGCACGAGAATTTTAAATATATGGAAAAGAAATAGTTCAAAAACTGCCTTTGCCAGTGGTTCCACCATTGACTATTACCAGAAGCAGTGGTGGGATATGGCTTAAGGGAGGAAGAAAAAGGCCACACCAAAATGCAGTTTAGATTCAAGTATAATTCAAGAATATATACAACAATTACTATCATTATGTCCAGATTTACACAGACGGCATCGAAAACCAGATGACAAATACCGCGAATAAGCATTTGATAATACCAGACATTTAAAATTAAAAGTACGGAATAAAGAATTAACAAAATGGATTATAGTACTATCAGAGAATTATTAGCCAGTATTGCTAGCAGTGCAGTGGGTGAGGACTATTTAAACCATTAAAAACAATAATTTGTTCAGACTCCAAGTTTTCCAGAATATTAAGTTTAAATTATAATCATTCAGATGGTAGGCCAGGACATACTTGTTAGAAATAAAAACACATACTTTAAATAAGAATACACAAGGATGGGATTAATATTGGTGTTTTTATGGGTTACCAGCACAAGTGGGGGAGGTGGGGGGAATGAGATGGCAGACACGCGAGGCAAAAGAACGGCAACACAAATAACAAGCTTATAATAATATGTAGGTCAGAGGCGACGCAGCAATATAATCAAACAGGAAAAAATCAGGAAAGAGTTGCAAAAAAGGTGGGATGAAGAAAAAAGAAAAAAGGGAAGATGGTTTCTATGAATCAACACAGCAGTAGGAGACAGTAAGAACGGGCAAGAGAAGAGCAGGAAAAGAGGATAAAGGGGGAAAGACTTATCACACAGATTTAGATTTGGACATACAGGAACTTAATTCTACATTAGCTAAGATAAAGAAACATAGTACAGGAAAATGTGATCATTGTGGAGAGGAGGAAACAATAGAGCATGTAATACTGAAGTGTCAGAAATATGAGTTTAGGTAGCAAACATATTCAAATTATAGTTAGATTTTTCAAAAAAACTAAATTAATAAATAGAATTTGATTGTTGTAATAGTTAATAAGATTTAAAACCATGAAGAACCACACTCCATACCAGTAGGTGGCGGTAATGCACACCATCAAGTTACTTGCCAACCGCCAATAAACAGTAGAAGAAGAAACTCAGCACCAGTTGTCTCGTTCTTTTGGTCGAAGGTGGACTTTCTGTCTCAGTGTCCACCTGTCTGTCCGCCTGTCTGTCACCCTGTCCGGGTCCATGCGCGCTCCCGTCTGCGCGGCGCTGCTGCTGTGGGTGCTGAGCGATGCGGCGGCTCGTCAGTTCTCAGAGGAGCAGATGGCGGCTGTCAGGTAAGCAGGACAGGTGTTTGTGCAGGTGAGACTGTCTGACAGCGGGTTGGTCCACAGCAGGAGCCTCCAGGTCAGAGAAGAACCAGAACAATCACAGGTTTCCGGTGTTGTACCGTAAAGTGATGTTCTGTCAAAAACGGATCGGGCGCGTCCCCGCGAAGGAGCGAGCAGTGAGAGGGGGAGGAGCTTGCTGCAGGAGCGCGCCCAGCCTGTCAGCTGAGTGTCTGGTTCTGAGTTGTTTCTCGGTGCTTTAGCCCGCTTGAAAACAGTCAAAAAATTAAAAACAGTATTATTCTGTACATGGTCAATGTTACAGCAAAGGCTGTGTCTCGTTTATCCTTTTCTTCCTATAAACTGGCGACGCCAGACTACCTCACTGTGAAAGTGTTCCCCCCGGTTTCACGGCTTCTCGTTTGTCACTACAAATATCGGCAAATTTAAATTTAAAAAAAACTATAGCAGTAAACATCAAAAAAAAACTTTGGATCATTATCTGCAGTAACCTTGCTTGGATTCGAACCACTCTGTCACGCAACTGTAATGGGATGATGTAACTTACATAAAAGGACAAAATAAATTAAAAAACGACGTTTTTGACCGTCACTATATTAGTTTTTTAAAGTGGTTTATTATTATGTATTTTGAAATAAAAGAAGAAAATTAGAAACAGGTAAGAGAGGCCCAATGAAAACCGTTGCACAATTTCCGAACTTTAAACTGTATTTCACTAGGGGAAAACAACATTTTAAAGCATCTTCAGTGAAGTCATGACATTAAGAACCAAAATGGCCACAAAAATCGATGTTTTTCTTCTGCCCTAAAAAATGAGATGGCCAAATATGTCTTGACCAATAGAATGTAATTTCTCCATAAACATGACTGCTTTTACTGCAGGAGCTGGAATTTCACAGACCTCTCAGAATGCACTCTGTGAAAATTGCCAAAATTACGGGCCAGAAATCTAGGTTTTTTCCTCTGCCCAAAATTGATTATGGCCTTTTTCTCTGACACGAACTGTCACATTTAGCCTAAAACGTGCCTCTGCTTCAGTCTGAGAAATTATACTTTTACTTGATATTACTGAACACTGCCCATTCACCACACTAAAATAAATACACAACATAGAAAATATGGCCACTGACATTCTTTGTCTTGCCAAAAACTTATAAGGCTTGTTCTCTGACCCAGAAAATGTTTATTTCTGCCTAAACAATAACTTTATTCCATTCAGAGGGATTATTTTTAACGATTTTGCTGAAGACAAACCATCCCACACTAAAGAAAAGCCCAGCATGGACAATATCTAGGTCTTCACCTGCAAAAATGTGATCAAGGCTTGTTTCCTGGACCCATTAAATGCAATTCTATGCCTAAAATAACCTTTATTTCATTCAAAGGGATTATAATTTAATGATCCCGCAACAAACTATAATCCCCACACTGAAAAAGGTCCCCAAATGGACCAAATAGGACTATTTCACCAGCCAAAAATTGATCATGTATTATTTTCTTACTCATGAAACACTATTTCTGTCTAAAATTGCTTTATTTCATTTAGGAGGATCATATTTAAGACTTTTCCCTGAGCACAGACA
This sequence comes from Crenichthys baileyi, assembly GCA_036173005.1. Classification (NCBI taxonomy): domain Eukaryota; kingdom Metazoa; phylum Chordata; class Actinopteri; order Cyprinodontiformes; family Goodeidae; genus Crenichthys; species Crenichthys baileyi. Next base: position 110,002 of record JAHHUM010000466.1, on the reverse strand, counting down.
CACCCACACAAAAAGATCCCCAAAAGTTCAATTTGGGGGTTTTTCACCTGCCAAAAAGCGATCATGTCTGAGGGTTACTTTTTGTAGATGTAAGTTTTACACTGGAAAAAACAAAACAAAATCCAAACTAATCGAGCAGCTGCAGGCGCACTCACAGCTCCTGTTTGGTTAATATTTAAGTTAGATAAAAACATTTTTCACTTTGACTTAAGTTGATTTTTTTTGTGTGTCGTTACAAGCCCTTCCACTTACATGTGTTTATTTGCAAACAAGCTATCCACCTCAAATGGCTTTACAATGAATTTTTGCAGGACTAATCTGCCTTCAAATGTCTCTTTCCTGTAGGTGTTATTATCCAAAGCATGCCACACTCATTTCAATGTATTAAATACCCCAAAAATGGCTGCCATACAGCGCCTTGCGACAGTATTCGGCCCCCTTGAACTGGTCACACCTGTTCAAGAGACACACCTTTGCTGTAACATTGACCATACAGATATAACTGTTTTATTTGTCTTTCTTTTGTTGACTTCAAGAGCTAAAGCACCGAGAAACAACTCAAAACCAGACACTCAGCTGACAGGCTGGGCGCGCTCCTGCAGTTTTTGGCAGACCATCACTTTACGGCACAACACCGGTAATAATGCAGAGTAACAAGGGTCAGGGCTTATTTCCACCTGTTTGGTTCTCCGCTGGTTCCCTGCTCTGGTCTTGTTTGGTGGTTCTGTTGAAAGTTTGCATGTTCCTAGATGCCAGGGTTCTCTCCGGGTACCTGAACTTCCTCTCTCGGACCAAAAACATGCAAGTTTGTCCATCTAGTCTTGCTAAGTTGCTCTTAGAAGTGAGTGAGCATGGTTGTCTGTCCCATGTGTCCCTGTGATGGACTCCCAACATGTCAACCTCTAACCACTGCTGGAGCTGGGCATCAGCCACCCGGGACCAATAAGCGGGTATCGTCTGTTTATCAGGGGTTCCCCAAGGCTGTGTGTTAGAGCCCGTTTTATTTCCAGCTTTTAGAAATGGATCGGCACCGGGACAAACTGCAGCTTAGGAACTTTTCATAAATATTTCTGCTGAAACTTGAACTACACACTTTACACTAGAAATCAAAAATGGAATAATTTTTCTGTGTTCTACTATAGACATATTATTTACACGCCAGCTTCTTTGTCTCATTTAAAGACCGGAATCAGCTGCAGGATGTCCAACTCATTATTTGTCCTTTAATACTGAAGATGGAACCAGAACAGTAAAATAATTATTGGGTCATTTAAGTCTATTTCAACCATTTTGTCACTTGGTCCTGGTATTTATGATTCTGGATCCAGATGTGAAAACAGAATCTGGTCAAACTGAGCTTTTCTTTTTGCTCCAGATCTTTGAAATAATCCTAAAAGTTTCTTTATCTTTTCTGCTCAGAAAGAAACATGCAGATGTTTTATGTTTTCTCGTATCAGTTAAATTATTTAAATATTTGACATCTTGCATTAGAGTCTTTCATTGTTTTATTTATTTTTTCTGGCACATTTTTCATGTGAAACTGTTCTAGTTCATGTTCTGACCGACCTCTGGACCCGGGTCAACATGAGCCCATCCTGCTGTATTGTTCTGGTAATGAAGAGCAGAAAAGGTTTGCTTGTCTGATACAAGCATTAAAAAGACACAGAAATAAGATTATTATAAACATGAATATGAGATCTGTAGAACATTACATGTTTGTGTGAATTCACCCAGCCTGATGCGTGCAGCTGCAGATCTGGAACACTGACCCGGTTCTGAAACGACCCGGAAGCTTCATGTAGGAAGTCTGATATTTGGTCTGACAGCAGCAGCTTTCTTGTTTTGGATCTAACCTGCAGACAGCGCATCAAGTCCATGTTCTACCACGCCTACAACAGTTACCTCGACAACGCCTTCCCCTACGATGAGCTCCGCCCACTCACCTGTGACGGACAGGACACCTGGGGCAGGTGAGGCCACGCCCAGACAGTTTGTGTTTGGATGTAAAGAACTGGTTTGAGCGGTTTCATTGTTTTGGACTAATTTGATGATTTATTTGTGGTTTATTCCTGAGTTAAACAGCACAGAATAAATGAATGTTGTTTTTCTCTCATCTCTATGGAAGAAAATAAAATCCATGTTTGTGTTTTTGTGCCTTTAGTTTCTCTCTGACTCTGATCGACGCCCTCGACACGCTGCTGGTCAGAACCAACGCCTGTTTTTACTGAATTCTGTTCAAGTAGAAGAGTTTTCCTAAAGGGATGGATCTGCAGCGCTCAGGTCCGATTCGAGACCACATGTTGGGGAAGAAAAGTGACATTTAAATGTTCTCCTCCTCATGAAGGTTCTGGGAAACCGGACCGAGTTCCAGCGGGTGGCGTCGCTCCTCCTGGACACCGTAGACTTCGACATCGACGTCAATGCATCCGTGTTTGAAACCAACATTAGAGGTGAAACGTGGCTGTGGTTCTGGTTCTGATGGGAGGATTATGAGTTAAACTGTTTTTTTTTGTTCTTTTGGTTAGTTGTGGGTGGTCTGCTGTCAGCTCACCTGCTGGCGAGCCGGGCCGGGATGGAGCTGGAGCCAGGCTGGCCCTGTTCAGGACCACTGCTGAGGATGGCCGAGGATGCAGCCAGGAAACTGCTGCCGGGTACGGATATCCACACAGAGTCCAAACGGGCTTCTGGTTTTCCTAATGTTCACATTTACAGTAAAAACTGTCCATTAGTTCAGAAAGCTGCAGTGGGCCGGGCAGCTCCTGCTTTTTGCCACAAATTGAGCAGAACTCTGCAGAACAGTTCTGCAGAGTTCTGACCGGAAAGAACATGCAGGTTTTATGTAAATCGGAAGCTCAACCTGAAGCCATCTTTCCTGCAGAACTACGCAGAACAGGGACCCTTTGGACCAACCATTGAAATAAACCTTTTAGCTGGTACTGAAACAAAAGGAGAAATAAATTCTAATCCGTCCACCAACGATCCGAAACCACCAGGTTTGACCTGGAATGAAGAAAGAAAAGAGCTCGGACTGTTGGAGGTTCTGGGAAATCCTTCCGGACTCAAAGCAAATATTTTATTCCTTGTTAAAATTTATAACACGTGGAATCTGTTAATTATGGTTTCATTTTTAGATTACATGCCTCCTCCTGGTCCAAACCCGGTTGGTCCTCAGAGTCCTGCATGTTTTCCATACTTCACCACACCTGGTTCAAGCTGACGGGTCATTAATACGGTTCTGCAGAATATCCAGACCTCCCTGGTGCAGTACTACAGAAACGGGAGGGTCCAGGATTCCCGTCCTATTGCTGATCTGGGTCAGACTAACTGGATGTTGCTGGTTCCACCTCCCCAGACAGTTTGAGCTCTGGAACCCAACTCCCAGTAAGGGTACTGGACTCTCCTGCGCTGGTTCTGATGGGAGGGGGCTCTAACCTGAGCACCTCAGTGTTCGGGTGTTCTCCTGTGACCAAGAAGGTTGTATCTCTACAGCTTTCTGTTCCAGAGGAGAAGGTTCTCACATGAAATTACCCATCCATCTTTAAGTTTCTGGATGGCGCCCTAGGATGGGAGCCATCTAGGAATTCTGTTCTGTTCTGGACAGATCTGGGTTTTCCGACAGAACCTTTTCACCTCCATGAAGCTGTTAAGGTGATGGGTTCCTCTGAAGGTGGTGTGTTGAAGCAGGAAACATCTAAAACACGCAGGAGAGCATGGATGGAGTATTCCAGAGCAGACACTTGAAACAGAACCAGTGCACTGGTACTGGTCAGATTTTAGTGGGTTCTCCACAGATAACTGGGTGAAGAATTGAAATCCAGGCGTCCATGACACTCATGAACTTGTCCTCTGATTTCCAGTCAAAATGTCTGCTCTGAAAAAGACCTTGAGAGGTCAACGTCCTTCATGTTCAGTTTTACCTGAAACTTCCCAGGACATAAATCTCCTCAGTGTCCAGAGGTTGTAAGACTGGACCTGAAACCAGTTCGACGTTCAGTTTCTGCAACCTGTAGCTGGTAGGTGTGGTTGTGTCCTGAAGGTAACTCGTCTGAATGTTTCCAGCGTTTGAGACGCCCACCGGGATGCCGTACGGGACGGTGAACCTGATGCATGGCGTCAGTCCCACCGAGACGCCCGTCACCTGCACCGCCGGCGTCGGAACCTTCATCCTGGAGTTCGCCGCGCTGAGTCGATTAACCGGAGACCCGACGTTTGAGAATGCAGCTCGCCGAGCCCTGAGTGCTCTGTGGAGCACCAGATCTGACATCGGACTGGTAACTCTGAACCCCGACCTAATCATCCAGTACCAGAAACACGGAGGTGGTTCGGGCCCAGATTCTGTTCTGTTCTATTTTCCATCCAAGAAGCCAGAATGTCTTTTAACCTTATTAAAGAGCTCTTGATCAGTAGTTCTTCAGGCTTTCTGAAGGTTTTCCAGAGTTTTTCTTTAGTCTTTTAAAGTTGACCTTAAAAGAAACCTGGAGAACTGTTTCTACAGAGCACTTTAGAAGGTTAGAAGAAGCTAAATCTAAAGAAAAGTGGGCTGACTTGGGCCGTTTGGACTGACCCGTTTCTGTACCTGTTCAGGTGGGGAACCACATTGACATCGTGACCAAGAAGTGGGTGGCCCAGGATGCTGGGATCGGTGCCGGAATCGACTCTTACTTTGAGTATCTGGTGAAAGGAGCCATCATGCTGGAGGACGAGGAGCTTCTCGACATGTTCCGTGGTAAAGTTCTGGATGCTGGAGATCCTGACAGAAACCTCCTCAGATGTTTGACCGTGAAACCATTTAAACATGCAGAAAACCAGCTTCATCCTCTCATGATGTTTCCTCAGCGTACGATAGAGCCATTCAGAACTATACCCGCTTTGATGACTGGTACCTGTGGGTCCAGATGCATAAAGGAACCGTCACCATGCCGGTGTTCCAGAGTCTGGAGGCGTTTTGGCCCGGCCTGCAGGTAGGTACACCTGAACTCTGAGGTCAGACCTGTGGAGCAGAGAGTTTATCTGTCTGTCTGTGTTTCAGTCTCTGCTGGGGAACCTGGACAGCGCCGCGAGAACCTTCCAGAACTATTATTCTGTGTGGAGACAGTTTGGAGGTCTGCCTGAGTTCTACAGCATCACTCAGGGTTACACTGTGGACAAGAGAGAAGGATACCCACTGAGACCAGGTGAGATCCACGAGTCTTCAGCCACATTAGATTAATTATGCAAACAATTTTTTTCATATAATTTTTTTTTTATTGTAGATTTATGGATTGCTTCACTTCTACATGCTTTTATCATCACGGTTTGCCTAGTTTTTCTCCAGTTATTGGGGTTTCTGCTCCTCCACCATCAGTTTCAGCCTTTCTTTGGAGGAGGAAACGCTTGGAGGCTGCAGACGAACAGAGCGGTGGACATGGTGGAGTGTCCTCTCTGTGTGCATACCAGCTGATTTTCACTGATCATGAGGAGCTGATCACAATTAGACTCTAAACTCTGTTAAGTCGTATAATAACGCCTTTTTCATCCTCCTCGTTCCCAGAGCTAAATATGGCCTCAGGGAGCGTTTCTGCTTTAAAACTGAAGCCTGAAAAACCTTCAGTCTCTGGGCAACCAGCAGAGCCGAGTCCGCAGCTGCTTGCTCTCCTGTCCAGGTGGGACCCTGATCTAGCAGGGAGTGCAGCTCATTCTGTTTCCCATATGCAAACGGTCTGAGTGTGGAACATCTACAGGTGTGCAGCAGCTTGGAGAGATCCTTCTGGTTGAAGGTGACTCAGCAGTAGGACAGGATGTGTGCTGCCTGCCTGGTCCGAGTGTGTAGCCCTGGCAACGGGCCGGTGTGTCCGGTCCTGCTTCTGACTTTGTGATGGCCAAGCAACACAGACACATGCTTGGTCCACGCTCCATCTCTGCAACCCACGAGACCTCTGGGATGCTTCACTAAAAGATGTGAAAGCGGAGTCCAGGGACCTCAGTGTTTCGTCATTTAATCCTTTCATTTTTATACATTTTTAACTTGTAAGAAAAACTTTACATTATCATCAATATTTTGTGTTCTTCTCATCGTTCCTTCCCTCCATGCCATGTGCATTGAACATCTGAGATGTTTAAAAAGCTGGGATGACTTTAAATAGTTTCTACGTGTCACAAATTTCATCCAAACCCTCCATCATCTGTGTTCGTTTCAGAGCTGATAGAGAGCGCCATGTACCTGTTCAGAGCCACAGGTGACCACACCTACCTGCAGTTTGGCCTCGACGCCGTCGAGTCCATCGAGCGGATCGCCAAGACGCCCTGCGGATACGCCAGCGTGAGTCAGAAGGTCACATGACATCCCTGGGGTCTCATGTGTCCAGAAATAATGGAGTCACTGGTCCACACTGAGGTGGTTCACCACAACAAGTTAAACCTGCAGCAGTTCAGGTTTAACTTCTTATTCACATGAAGCCTGAAGCAGCTGCTCCCCACCAGACCACCTAGTGTTGTAGAAGAACCACCACAGAACTTTGTTCCTGGGAACGTTCTCTACTGCCACCTAGTGGGCGTCACAACAGTTTAGGTTCTTCTAGTTTAAAACAGAACGTGTTGGACCTTCATTCTGTTCATTCTGGTTTTCCTCAGATTGGCTTATGTTCTCCATTATTGCTGCTGGTCTCCTCCAGAAAGCACCTTACTGCAGGTTTCATCATATGCGTCTCTGTTCATAAAGGTTATTAGTCCTGTTTGAAAGCTGAATCAGATTTTTATTCATTGACAATATAAAAACACATTTATAACATAATAGCTTCTGCTGTTTTGTGGCTAAGAATGTTGTTCTGCTCCAAAATGAGCTCCTCTTCCTTCTGCAGGTCAGAGATCTCAGGGATCATCAACTGGACAACCGGATGGAGTCCTTCTTCCTCGCTGAAACCGTTAAATACCTCTACCTGCTCTTTGACCCCGCCCACTTCCTGCACGGGGGGGGGACAGAGGGGGGCGAGTCCTGGGAGGACGGCGGGGACAGTGGGCAGTGTGTTTTAGGGGCGGGGGGTTTCATCTTCAACACGGAGGCCCATCCTCTGGACCCGGCCGCGCTCCACTGTTGCAGCCGCCACGCCCAGGAGCACCAGGAGCTCCGCGACATTCTGCTGAGCCTGTCGCAGCCCAGCAGCCAATCAGAGCAGCCTGCCAGTCAGACGGAGGACCCTCCCTCCAGCCAATCAGAGAGCATCGCTCTGAAGCCGGGAGAGAAGAAGACTCCGCCTCCACTGTCCTGTCCCGTTGAGCCGTTCAGCGCCCGGCTCTCCGTCCTGGGTCAGGTGTTCTCTGATAACACCTGACCTGGAGCAGGACAGGTAACATAACACCTGGCTGTGGACCTCACTGTGAAAGGCTGGGCTTCACGGGACCTGCAGGGTGGATAAAATCTGCACCAACCTTAAAGGAGCTGAACTCAGAGGCTGACTGCTGTAACTTCAGTTTAAAGTTTCTTTTTATTTATTAAACATGTTGTGCATTTTGTTTGTCTGTTATGATTTCTGTTTGTCCCTAAAGTTAGAAAACTGAGCATTTTGTCTCCTAAAGAAGAGACGAAGGAGATGATGTGGTGAAGGATCCAACCATCTCCATCTCTAGATATCTGCATTGTTGAGGTTGGTTTTAGTGTCGCTGAATCAAACCTGCAGATATTGATCAGAACCTTTAGATCTGACTAGAGCAGGGCTGGGCAGCTCCAGGCCTCGAGTCCCGGAGTCCTACAGGCTTTAGACGTGTCTGCCTCAGCACAACAAAATCAAATTCACGGCTCATTACCAGGCCGGTGCAGAACTGGACTCCATCCAGATTTGGCCCTGCAGCGAATGGAGCTGATGCATCTGGGCCCTTTTCGTTATTTTTTTAATGACACATTTATATCTTCTCAAGTTAAAAATGCTGGCCACAAAACAAAATATTTTCTTATTAGGCATTTTGTCCTTCATTTTCATAGCAGAGCTAGTCGGGCCAAAACCGATTTGGGCCGGGTCCATTCATTAAACCTGGCTAACTATAACAGGAGACTTCCGAGAAAGTTCTGGTTCTTGTTGCTGGGAACAGACAAAGATTTTGACCCCAAAATCTGGGAAGCTTCAGGTTTTTCAGCCCCACAATAATTTGCTGTTTTCTTTGTTTCAATGTTTCAATAAAATATTACGTTTCGTTTATTGCTGAACAGATAAAAAGAAATAATTCACAAATAAGTTATTGAGTATTTTGTAAATGAGGAAAAAAATTAATTTGGCTCCTGAAGGAGGTCTGAGGTCCTCCTGAAGGAGGTCTGCACCATCCCTCCTCCTGAAGAGGTCTGAGGACCTGAAGGAGGTCTGCACCGTCCCTCCTCCTGAAGAGGAGGTCTGAGGTCCTCCTGAAGGAGGTCTGCATCATCCCTCCTCCTGAAGGAGGTCTGCACCATCCCTCCTCCTGAAGAGGAGGTCTGAGGACCTGAAGGAGGTCTGCATCATCCCTCCTCCTGAAGGAGGTCTGAGGTCCTCCTGAAGGAGGTCTGCATCATCCCTCCTCCTGAAGGAGGTCTGCACCATCCCTCCTCCTGAAGAGGAGGTCTGAGGTCCTCCTGAAGGAGGTCTGCATCATCCCTCCTCCTGAAGGAGGTCTGCACCATCCCTCCTCCTGAAGAGGAGGTCTGAGGACCTGAAGGAGGTCTGCACCATCCCTCCTCCTGAAGGAGGTCTGCACCATCCCTCCTCCTGAAGAGGAGGTCTGAGGACCTGAAGGAGGTCTGCACCGTCCCTCCTCCTGAAGAGGAGGTCTGAGGTCCTCCTGAAGGAGGTCTGCATCATCCCTCCTCCTGAAGGAGGTCTGCACCATCCCTCCTCCTGAAGAGGAGGTCTGAGGACCTGAAGGAGGTCTGCACCATCCCTCCTCCTGAAGAGGAGGTCTGAGGACCTGAAGGAGGTCTGCACCATCCCTCCTCCTGAAGAGGAGGTCTGAGGACCTGAAGGAGGTCTGCACCATCCCTCCTCCTGAAGAGGAGGTCTGAGGACCTGAAGGAGGTCTGCACCATCCCTCCTCCTGAAGAGGAGGTCTGAGGACCTGAAGGAGGTCTGCACCGTCCCTCCTCCTGAAGAGGAGGTCTGAGGTCCTCCTGAAGGAGGTCTGCACCATCCCTCCTCCTGAAGGAGGTCTGCACCATCCCTCCTCCTGAAGGATTTTCTGGCACTTTTATGCAGAAACAAAATCAAAGTTTTGACACCAAATTATTTCCTTCACCTGCTCAACCTTCAGACTTTAGATAAAAAGCGTTGGACTTTCAAAATAAAGGCCCAACATTTTCCCAGATCAAGCAGAGTAAAAGCGATGGATTCACTCTGAGTTACTTTGTTCTAAAAGTAAGACTTTCATAAATCCACATCTATAGCTATGGCACGATGCTGAAGGTGTGTAAAAAGCCTTAAAAGATAAATTCATCATTGGCTCTGATTTGATATTTCCTAGATCTAAGACAATATCAACAGCAGAGAGATGCTAAACCCAAACGGAAAAACATGAACTTCGGGTCAAACTGTGAGAAGGTGCTGCCACCATCAGGTCCAACTGGGAGCTAAACCATTTACTCTTTCTGTGGTTTCAGGTGAGCTCTCATTTTTGTTTCTGCTGGAAAAGTTTCCTTCACTGTCACACATGACAGAGAAACAAACACTTTCAAATATGAAGGGTCTGTTTGGAAAATGAGCGAAAGATTGTTTCATATTCCTACCAGAATCAAGTCCAAATACTCCAAACTGACTAGAAACTTTAACTGCTCTCTGTTGTGTTGATTTCAATGGAGGATTTAGAGGTGCTGATCATCTTCAATCAGCCCAGAGGAGATCCTGCTCTCTGCTGCTGGATGGGTTTGGTTCAAATGATCCCACTGATCAACAGGGGGCGCTACAACACACCAACTGAGAGCACAACACATATTTAGACTCGTCTAACAAACACTGAGATGGATTTCCTCCTCAGAAGACGAAGAAGAAATGGAAGACAGTCTGTTCAGAAAATATAAACCCAGAGCTTTCTGGATTGGAAACATACCAGGTTCTGGTTCTGTTCAGGAGAAACACCCTCTGCTGTGCTTTTTTTATATCTCTGTCAGTCTGGGTGGATGGTGGAGCTTCTCATCTCCTCCATTCTTCCTTCTCTTCACTGTTTTTATTCATCCTTTCCTGATGTTTTCCTCCCATCGGTCCTCTCAGGGTGTTTCTGGATCTATGACAGATCTTGAATTGGTCCGAAGCAGAAGCCTTTAGTGAATCAGTTTCTCCTGTTTGTCTCAGTACCAGCTGACAGGGTTCTCTTAATAACAAGGAGAAACTGCAGTTCTCCTGTTTATGCTGCTCTGGTGGTTCCTAGAGTCTCTAGAAGTAGAATGGGAGGCAGATCCTTTAGTTATCAGGCTCCTCTCCTGTGGAACCAGCTCCCAGTTTTAGTCCGTGAGGCGGACACCCTGTCTACTTTTAAGGCTAGGCTTAAAACTTTCCTTTTTGATAAAGCTTATAGTTAGAGTGGCTTAGGTTATCCTTCCATCAACTTTATATTCCCTCTGTTTTCTCTTTACATGGAAGGTACACCTGGCCAGGTGAGTCTGTCTGTAACAGAGTTTTCTTCCTGGATAAAACTATTAACAGTACTATCTCTGTTGTGTTATGAGTGAACTGGATTAGTTGAAATCAGATATTTAATCAGAATAAATTAGCCTTTCTTGTTTGAGGTCATTTTGGGTCAACTAAATTATTTCTGTTTGCTAAACGTTTTAGATGAGTTATTAAAATTTTCTACAGATTCAGAAGCTTCCATCAGTCTCCTCAGTATTTATTGGAATTTTAACAATCAAAAGAATTTTACCTTTTATTCTCAGATCAAATGTTTTGGGTTTCCTTCCACAAGCTTCTCACAATAGTTTGCTTAGATGTTTGGCCCATTCCTTCTTACAGAACCGGTGTAACTGGGTCAGGTTTGCTCACTCACAAATCTTCAGCTCATAACATAAATGTTCTCTGGAACAGATCAGGACATTGTGATGGACGGTCCAGAACATGGACTTTGTTGTCCTTCAGTCACTATGCTGAAGGATGTGGTCCATCTGGAAGACACATCTGTGTCTAAGCTTCAGCATCCTGGCTGTTGCTTCAATATTTTCACATAAAGTTGTTTCCTCGGGCGCGGCGCCGGCGTTCTACGGGTTAAGTGCGCGACCATGAGCAGAGGCTATAGTCCTTGATGCAGCTGTCCCGGGTTTGAGTCCAGGACGCAGCGACCTATGCCGAATGTCTCCCCCTCTCTTTGCCCTCTTTCCTGTCTACCTACTGTTGGAAAAATGAAAAAATAAAGGCCTCTAGTTCCACAAAAAATATTTTAAAAAGAAAAAAAAAGTTGTTTCCTCATGATGCGTCTATTGTGTGAAGCGCACCAGTCCCTCCTGCAGCAAAACACCCCACAGAATGATGCTGCCGCTCCTGTACTTCACAGTTAGGATGGTGTTCTCGGCCTCAAGCTTCCTTACGTTGGACATGATGTCCAAACGCTTCAACAATAGTCCCATCAGACCAGAGGACTTGTCTCCAGAATTTAATTTACAAACTGTGATCTGGCTTCCTTCTCTCTGAGTGGCCTTTCAGCCCATGTTGCTACAGGACTGGTTTCACTCTCTGACCAGCTTCAGCAGCATCTTCACAAGGTCTTTAGCTTGGGTTTTGGGGTTGATTCACTCATTTCACACCAGAACCTGTCTCCATTCTGAGCGCTATGATGGCTGGACCTTCCTAGGCTGTTTATACTTGTTTATAATTGTTTGAGCAGATAAAGGTGAAACACTCAGGCATCTGGAAATTGGACCCAAGGATGAACCAGGTTGGTGGAGGGCCATCAATCTCCTCCTGAAGCATGGGCTGATTCGTTTGGGTCCTTAATGAAATCACACAAGGACGTTTGAGGTGTTGCCTTCAAATACATCTACAGCTGCTCTTCCATTTAACTCACATGTTGTAAATTAACCAACCAACAGCTTATAAAGCCCTGACATCATGATCTGAGCTTTCCTAATTCTTTAAAGACATGGTAAATCTCAGTTTATATCAACTTTCTGTCATCATTCTAACATTTAGCAAAAACAAACCAACCAACCAGGGAGAACAAACTGTTTACTGAAGACCTTCGAACCACCACGACACCACCACCATGCAATCATTCCTCTAAAACAGTGAGGAACACGAACTGGACCAAAACCTGGAGAAAAAGCAGCCAAAGTCCAAAGAAAAAATCTAAAAGAACGTCAGGAGGTCTGGAGAACTGCTGATGGAGAACACTATAAAAACGTTTGCATCATGGGAAGGAAAATAAACAGGAACGAGGACTTTGTCAGGAGGTTTGGACAGATCTTTCTGATCCAGCCTTAATTTTTTATAATTTCATAAAGAATAGCATTTTTTCCTCCATCCAGTTTTAAATCAGAAAATTCAGCATTCATTTCAGGACCAGTTACCTTCCAGGTTTTAAATGGATGTTACAGTTGTAGGTTCAGTTCCAGGATCTCCTCCTTCCTGACACAAAACAAGCTAAGTGAAACTTCAGATGTTTAATCTGCAGCTTTCCTGAATGCAACACAGTCCCTCCGCAGCGGTTATTCATCAGTACATTCTGCTGCTTTGCTCGACTTCATTCAGCATTTGGTGCACATTAAGCTTTGAGGGTGACTGAAACGGAGCTCCCCACCCAGGATCTGGCCTCCTTTACCCTAAAGAACTGCAGAACCAGGCGTAGTCTGCCTCAGCTGCTCAGTCAGCCTCAGAGGATTTACAGCAACATGCTGGTTCAGTAAAATCTACTTAAAATCCTTCAGGTGAACATTACCTGAAGCGCCTGCTCAGAGATGGTTCAGGCCCAAATAGCTGAAGGTCTTTCCAAGAACTGACTGCTTTAAGTATCAACCCAAACTGATCTGATGAAGCCTTTTAGGTCAGGAAATGTTCCACTCACACAACCATCACTAAAGCAAAGGAAAAACACATTATAATACAGCAACATTGGCTCCTTTAAAGCTGAAACGTGTGTTTGTTATAACCATTGAGAACCCACTGGTACCAGAACCAGAACTAATCTGCATAACCTCTTTCTGTTTGTGTTTTTTTTGTCCAAAAGTCTTCAATGTCTGAGACGTTTGGAGTTTAAATGCCAACTTTAGGTTTCAGCTTCGGGGTTTTACTCAGTGTTTCCAGAATAATCAGATAAAAATGAGTTCATTTCGGAGAACTTTATTAGCTTCAACAAATATGGCCCAAACTGACCATCTATCCTCACATTAGTGCAGTCATTAGATCAGCGCAGGTGTTGCCTCCAAAGGAAAGCTGCAGCCAGCGTAATTTTGCAACAAAGCTGCCTCATAGGCAGGAAACTGCAGCTGACAGAGCAGTTTTCTGGATCATCAAGAACTTCAACCTGGGAGGGTCAGCTGCTGTGAAGAAGCTTCAGGATGTCCAGCAACCTACGGTAGGAGGGAGCTGCAGAATCATGCCACCAGTGCAGAGCTTGTTAAACACTGGTGAGTGTAAGTGCTTCTGGAAAGTGAGATGAAGACCTTTGACAGTGGGGGGGGCAAGGAAGCAACATGGTGGCAGGACTTAGATTACCTCTGAGTGAAAGGTTTCTGGAGCAGTGGAGGTAACGCAGAGATGTTTGACCATAATGCTCCTCACTGTGTTCTAAATAAAGCCAAACACAGCAGCTGACAGACTTGGTGGTGGTAGGATGATGGTTTTTGGCTTGTTTTGCAGCTACAAGACCTGAGAACCTTCAACCATGAACTTTTCTTGTTACCAAAGTATTCTAGAATGAAATCTGAGGCCATCTGTCCAACAGCTGAAGCTTGGTCAAAAATCCAGAACTTAACTGAGTGAAAGGCTGTGGTTGGACCTTCAGAGAGCTGAACTGAAGTTACATGGGATAGAAGATGATTTACATCAGTTAAAAGTTTTAACTTTTCAATGTATTTGAAAGGTTTGAGGCTGTAGACTCAGTGAAGAGATCTCATGAACTTCATCTGCAGACTGCTGAGACGTTAGTTTGATACAGCAGCTCTGGAAACATCTGCTGCTTCAACTTTCTGAGAAACATGATAGGTGGAGCCACCACTGCTCTCAGTTACTGTGAGACAGTAAATCTGAATCAGAGATGACCAGATGCACCAATTAAACCAGACAGACCAGGAAACTCAGAGAAACCAGTTCCAGGGTTCTCTTGTAACTGGGCTGGGCCCAGCTGTCAAACTGGGGAGTCTGACATTGTCTCTAAGGAGGGGTCCACTTCCTGTGCCCATGACATCATCAGGGAGCATGTGCAGACAGCTCCATGATGATGAAGATGGTAATCCCTGTTCTGCTCATATATTACATAATGTTGCATGTGTGTGAGAGCTGGCTCAACGGCCCAAAGTAATCATAAACTGAAGGAGTGAGAAGGTCCACGCCCAGCACACACACACACACATACACTTGTCTTACTATATGTTGTGAGGACCTTGCATTGACTTCCATTGATTTCCATTTATTTTCAACCCTTTCTATGGCCTAACCCTGACCCTTCCCCTAACCCTTACCATTACCAGTACATACCTAACCCTAACCTTAACCCCAACCTTAACTCAATTCACACCTTAGTCCTAAACCTAACCCCTGGCAAAATTGCAAGTGAGGGACATGAAAATGTCCTCACTTTACAACAAACGGTCCTCACTCAGCTGCGAAAACAGGAGCACACACGCATCTGTTAGCCATTAGCAGCCAGTCATTGACAGCAGAACCACATGGGCTGGGCTCGGTCACATACTGTTCATATGATGTATGGATCTATGAGCTCCTCTCTGACTGTGGGGATGGGAAACCTTGGTTTCTAGCTTCAGGATTAGAGCTTGTTAGTACAATCACAGCTTTTTATTGTTGGACCAGCAGCTACAATCAATGAAACATCATTTCTTCTCCAGTCCTTTTTGTCAAATCCAAGATGAAAATAAAAATATGTGAACATAAAATCTTCAAACAGTATAATCATGATAATATAATTATATATAATTATGAGTCAAATCTCTGAAATCATTGCTGCAGTCGAGTTAGAAGCTACAATAAGATGAGCGTTCAGAGCAACACCTGGTCCTCACCTTGGAATGTTTCTGTGGACCTGATACCAGCCTATAAACCCCTGTTCTGCACAACCAAACCCACCATCAGAACCATCCAGGTTTGGACCAAAGAGGCCTATTCAGCCTTACAGGACTGCTACGACCAAACAGACTGAGGATTATTTAAAGAGGACTCTGATCTGGAGGAATATACATCATAGGTCCTACGTCCACTTCTGCACTGACACTGTTATAACCTCAAGAACAATCAGGGTTTTTCCCAACCAGAAACCTTGGGTAGACGGCACAGTGTGGACTTTGCTAAAAGTCCGGGTGGCAGCATTCAGATCAGGTGACCTACAGCAGGGCCTGGAGAGAGCTGGAAAGGGCATCCAGCAGGCAAAGCACAGGTATAAACAACGAATTAAGGATCACTTCCATAATAACAACCCACAACATGTGGGGAGGCATCAGGGCCATCACTGACTGTAAGAGTAGGGAACAACAGCTCAAGCTCACATAAATTCATTTTTTAGGCTTAACGCTCGTACATAATGACGCTGTGTTGGCAAGTTTAGGTTTAGAAGCCCACATTCCATCTGAGAAGGTCAAGTCCAAGTCCTACTCCTATAATGTTTTGAGTTTGGATGAGGAGGTCTGCAGAGAAAGCAGGTCTTTGGGTCGGGTTCAGTAGTAGGATGGTTTCTAACAGTGGTAGAAAACCCAGGCCATAAAAAGTCTGGCTTGTAAATATCTGGAAAGGTTGGATGGTGGTACATTATATTTATTGCCAAGTTGCTTAATTGATGCTAATTTAGTCCACTCCTGTGCCGCTCCAAAAACACACTATCCTGGATAGATGGTTTAAAGACGTGATCAGATGCCATGGGCCTTGGAGTTTAAGGTGCTTAATTAACTAGAACAATATTTTCAACAAGGGTTAAAAATGGGGTTAGATGAGCAGAAGGAAGGTGGAAAACAGAGATAACTGGGACTATTCCTGGTGCTTGAACTTATTTTGATTCTTCCAAATAATAAATATCAGTTTCAATGTGAATAAGATCTTTTTTGCTGTGCACAGCTTAATATTTACCTAAAACACAAATATAACTGTTGTTTTGGGGCATTTTGTCCTCAGGAGACACAGAAGAGCTGCAGACATTTCTAAAGGTGAAGAAAAAGTGTTGAACCTTGAAGACCTTCAAAGTTCTCACATAGGAGAATCTAAGAGCTTCACAAAGGAAACAGGAGAGAATGTTAAATGAAAGAAGCTTGTTTAAAATGATTTACTGTCCTTATGGGTCTTTTAAAGATGAATCCAGCAAAAGAATGATGCAGGAAAAGTGATATGATCCATTTCCACGGTACCACATCTCTGCAGACGCTCTGTCACAGATATGTTTTACAAAATGGAAAAGCATCTGCAGAGACGTGGTACCCTAGTCCCTTTAGATCCATCTGGGAGGTGGCCACTCTGAGGCAACACATGTGGGTCATTTTTCATCTTCAAATGCTTTTTTCCCCAGAATATTTCATACTGGTTTATGTTTGTTTTCCTGGAAACTGTTAAAGAATGGCATAGACGCAGAAACCCTGCAGGCCCAAAATCTGACAGTACCACATCAAACAGAGGGAGGGGGCACATCTGCTACATCTGTCAGCAACATGTTTGACTGAGGCGGGCCCCGGGGACCATAACACCGGCCCCCAGGATCGCCTCAAAACCCTGCTTATCTAGTGGTAATAAATCTTGGGCTGAGAATCCTCTGTCAGTTCATTCAGGATCAAGACATCAGGTTTGAATGAGGGAACTTTGGCGAGAACACGTTCTCTGGAAATGAGTGGGGTTGACCATGAAGCTCCATGAAGTGAAGGAAACAGACGGATCTGGGCCGAGCCTGGTACGCTGTGTTTTTGTTCTCACACCCAGCTGTACCCACAGGGCTCACATTACACCATCCACACATTCCTCAGTGAGAGAAACTGGATCGTACGGGGTCACCGTTTACAGCAAAACATGCTTACCGTCTGCAGCGGGACACAGCACATGTGTGTGCTGACCTCCCTGGTGCTCACACACGCGCGGTGATTGTTTGTTAAAACCAACAGATCAGCTGCAGTGGGGGAAGTGGGTCATGATGAAACATGTTTCAGTCTGATAACAGTGGGGGTAGAGGTCAGCAGCACAGCTTTGCAGCCTCTGTGGAACTGTCTATAATGGCAGAGGAAAGGTTAGTGTTAGTAGGTCTGAAGGTCTCAACGTGAAGGAAACCTTTCACAAAGAGCACAAGAGGTGAGGTCTGCTTCAAGAGTGTTGAAGGAGGAGTATACAGAAGGTCAGAAGGTGCTGTGTTGTATATTTGTGTAGTGAGACAACAGTGAGGTGTGCGTTGGAGTGACAGATGGGTTCAAGGTGGAGGTGGGATTACAGGAGGGATCAGCTCTGAGCTTCTTCTTGTTTGTAGTGGTGAAGGACACAGCTGGGGTCAAACTGAAGCCCGCATGGATTATACTGTTTGCAGATGATATTGTGACATGCATAGAGGACCTTGGAGAGGTGGACGTGTGCTTTGGAGACAAGAGGAATGATAGTCAGAATCTGTGTGTGAGATTGAGAGGGAAACAGGTGGAACACCACAGCTGCAATAGAACCAGTTATTATCCAGTTCTATAGAATTGAATTAAGCCAGAATATCATGTCGACCCAGTTCATCCTATAAGAGTCCAGTCAGATTCAGGTGCTTACTACATAGAGTCCAGTCCATCTCTAATTAAGAGGAGGGATTGCTGCAAGGTGAGTGAATTGATCACATTAACTTTAGCATGTGGTGAAATCTCCATCAGAACCAAAACCAGGCTCAATGAGAGTCCATCTGCCACAACTGATTCAGGGTTGAGAGGAAAGAGAGAGGAGACAACAAAGAAAACACAGAACCACCAGTCCAGGAGTACTTTTTACTGGACACAAAATAAATGATAGCAATAGCTTATTTAATTGCTTTGTTCAGTAAAGAGACACAAGTCCTTTAACTGAGCTGCAGGATGTACAGGTACTGGTGGTGGATGGGATTAAATCAAATGGGTGTCAGGTGTTATAGGGTAGATGAACCTAAATACAGAGCAGATGGCTGTTCTACTTTCAGGAATAGGTGTTCATTTTAAAAGGACTTGCAAAAACCAAGGGAGCAGCATGAGGGAACCTGGAGGACCACAGACAGGAGACCAAGAAGCAACTGGAGCACAGGGAAACCAGAGGTATCAGGTGAGGACGTAAAGAAAACTGACTGGCTTGAGTGACAGAAGAACCAGATGTGACTAATCAGGAGAATGTAGAGCAGCTGGAGAAGAACCTGAGCAGGAAATAAAACTCGTACTTGTACTCGTCGTCTTCCGCTTATCCGGGACCGGGTCGCGGGGGCAGCAGACTGAGCAGAGACACCCAGACGTCCCTCTCCCACCGGGAGGAGGCCCAGGGGACGGCCCAGGACACGCTGGAGGGACTATGTCTCTCGGCTGGCCTGGGAACGCCTTGGGCTCCCCCCGGAGGAGCTGGAGGAGGTGTCTGGGGAGTAAATAAAACAAGACACAAAACTATCTTATAAACCAAAGGCTAAAGACCAACACTGTGGTCAATAATAGTTTAAACCAATACACAGAGAACAGAACACAAAGAAATAAACCGTTGCCAAAAACCATCAAAAACAATTATCAATAACCTAAAATAAACCAAATACTAAAACCCGGTGAGAGCCATAAAGACAAAGACCCTCAGATCATGACACCATGAGGGGTTTTAAAATGTGAAGAATTAGGTAAAAAAAAAAGCAGAAATGTCATATTCAGCCCAGAGATAATCTTCACCTTCATGGCAGACAGATATAGAAGCAGGCAGGCTTCAATTAAACATCTGATACAAACTTGATTAAAGGGGATAAACAGAAGAATTAAAGTGAAATATGATATTCTCTTTATATTTGATAAATAGAGAATGATGTAAACCCCAAAACAACTGGGAGGAAATGTCTTTTCCAATTAAACAGAGCCTGATGCTCACTGAAAGGTTTTAAAGGACATCACAGAGAACAAACTGAGTTTGAGTGAATCAGATCCTGTAAGGTTTCCAGATATGAGAGCTGCAGGGTGGAGTCCAAGTGTCTGTTTGTTCTTTTATCCTGCAGCTGGTTCCAGATGGAGGGTGGAGAGCAGCCAAAACAAGTCCAGTCCTGCTGGTTCTGATGTGAAGACTCTTTGGACAGGGTCAGAAATATCAAGTTAAATCTGATCTTAGTTTATCCTTAAAGTGAGTTGTGTTCTGTTGGACTGATGATAAACGTGTTTACAGGACAACAGGGAACGTTTCTGGTAAGGCTCAGAATATTGAGGGGCCCCATGTAAAAGAGTGGGGACTGAACTAAATAGTCAAATTTATTTGCTTGTATTCAAACTACACTGCAGAGACACAACAAATAATTCACATGTGAGACTGAAACTGTGGCAGTGTGGTTGAAAACTAAGTCCATGCCCTGATCCGGCAGCTTGTAAAACCACCAGCAGCAACAGTTCTTCTCTAAAGTCCTTGTTGATGTCTTGCTACCTTGGCATTGTGTTGGCAAACATGCTTTTGTACGCTAACCGATAAAACCCCTGCTTATGTAGAGGAGACCTGGCTGATGGTGATCAGTAAAGCTCTACCCCAGGTCAGCAGAACATGGCTGCTGCTTATTCTCAGTAGGATTTAGCTTTTCCATGGAGGCACTGACAATCCTAGAGGCATTCTCCCCCCAACATCTGCATCTCCTGGTGTCTTAATATTGTTTTAATAAGGCTTCACCTTTGGTACATGTCTGTGCAGCAACACAATCAGATCTGTCCACAGTTTGGAGATTCTGGTCCAATAGAAGGATCTCTATTTAACCAGGGAGTAAAATGAGCTCTTACCAAGCAACCATACAAGCTACAGATGGGCCACACCATCACACCCCCCCAAAGACAGAAACTCTGAGTGAGCTGCAGCTGTAACTGATGAACAAGGAGCAATGATCGCTCAGCATGCAAACGTCTCAGTCTCACATGAAGGCACGATGGAGCAGAAGATACAGGTTTGTTTTTCCAAGACCACAACTGGATATTAATGCTTCCTCCGTTTCCTTTACAGTCCTACATGTTTCACACATCCTGCTGAATCTGGGAGCCGCTGGACAACAAAACAAAAGAAAGTACACAGAAGAAGAATTTAAAGAAGTGATAAAAGTTTGTTTGGTATTTTAAAAAAGTGTCACTCCACATGATTCAACAGTGAAAACAAAGCTGTCATAATGTTGGTCTCACTGAGTATGGCAACAATTACAGAGGCAGAACCGCAGGTTTAACAGTTTATTTGTAACAACCAGAATGAGACCGAACTCAGACTGGATCTGCCAGAGGGATCTGGACCGGCTCTGAGGAGGAGGAGAGGAGAGGTTATTGTTGTTCGGAGGACGTTATGGATAGTAGGGCAGGATAGGATTGAGGTAGTTTACTGTTGGTGGTGGATGATGGCCTGTTGGAGGTGATAGATCATACCCAAAGAGGCAGAGTTTGGCAGGAGGGGTGCAAGGAGATTCACAGAGCTGACGTTCTCTGTTTTTTGATCCTTGGGCGGCGGTGCTTCAGCCGAGCACACGGTGATGGACGCTGGACACGGGCGCAGCACTAAATTCTGGGCCTTGTACACTCTCAAGTGGGCCTCTATCCATGCCAGTGTACAAGGCATGTGAGCAAAAAATGAAAAAAAAAGGGTATTATTTAAAGGGTATTTATTTAAAATAAAAAAAAAACAAATAGGGTTTTAAGCTACAATCAGATCAGATTGTGTCTGATTATATCTGTATATATATTCTTTCATTCACCAGCTGAATTGATGCATTTGGCCTACTTGTGACAACAACTCCTCTGCATCTCCCTGACTTGCCCCCCTTCTGTTCTCTGTCCCCAGCCTCCTCACTACTCTCAAACATCTACAAGCATGAAACACACATGATTTACGTGTCTCCACCTGATTATAGTCTTACATGTAATGATGCATCCTACTTGATGATAGTACTGCTGCTGCTCGTTTCAGTTGAAACTGCTAGCACACACGATTGCTGGTAATAACTTAATGTTGCCTCTATGAGCTCACCTGGTCTCACATCCTCAGACTCACACCCTCCATTGCCTTCAGCATCTGATGCAGAACTCTACATCTACAAGAACTGGTATTAGCCTGTTAATATACAAATAACCCATCCTCTTTACAGCAAACCATTTCAGTGCAAAATAAACAGCTGAAAACAATGAAACATGTGGCCAAGCATTTCCTTATTATGTTGACAGATTGTCTTTCAAATGGGACTCATTTTTGTGTTGCTATGTGTGGAGCTTAAAGGCTGTCAACCGAACAGTCATAACTGGTAAGTGGCCACAAGAGGGCGCTTGACAGCGCTTGACATCTACCATTTAGAACAAGTACAAAGATAATGTGAAAGGTTGCAAATATGTTCATTAAAAGCCTAACGTGAAGTAAACATCAGAGATGCTTTCCTACAATAGATTCTTAGAGCAGCCTGATTATTAGCTATTACACAGTATTCATCATGTCGCAGAGGCAAAAATGTTTTACGCCATTTTTCAGCCTGATTGAGAGGAATAGCTAATTGATTTTCTATGTTCTCACCTTTATCTTTCTCTCTCTGAACCAACATGCCAACGTAAGGGGGATCAGAGGGGGGAGCTCGCCCTTCAATACTTGAACGATGATCTCACCTTGTTTTCTAATCTCAGCCTCATCTTCAGAAGAGCCACCAGGACTGGCCACTGCTGATCCAGCTGCTCCAGTGCCACTGTTTGTTTCTGAAACTGGTTAATATTGACAACTAAGGTTAGCTGGCCCATAACTGTCTTCATACTTACTTCATCACATCAGCCGTCTGGAGTGGACTACGTTAACATTAATTGGACTTTGCATAACTAGCAAACTCGGTTCACCTTTAGGAAGAAAGCAGTCAACAGCAGCCTCCCCTAATTCTGTCTTTTGTTTTCTTTCCTGTCTTTCTTCTTTTGATACCAAGAATTATGCTTTTTGTGCAGCGTGATGTCTAGCCCCCAGGTCATTCAATCTGGGCTCACTGGCGTTACACTTGTCGCCAGTTCCTGTCGGGCCATTTTGCTCCTCCAAGAGGGGCCCCCAGAATGTCCAATATGTTGGGTGGACTGTGACAAAGTTCATTCTCTCAGTTGATGTTATCAGTATATTTAAAATACATTATGACACCAGTTAAATGAAGTCCCCAATTAATTTGAAATAAAAGCATCACAAAAAATAAAAAATCATGGTTTTCATGTGCCCCTCTCCCTACTCGAGCCCTGGGTAGTCAGGTCCACTTTCCCCCCCACTCCCACGCCCATGGGACAGGCAGGTGAACAATGATTTGGTGTTTCCCCAAGGTGATCTCAGAGCTGCAGGGCTGGAGGTAGGAAAAAAAGGGAGGCTCACTGTTGGAGCGGCAAGGAGCTGTTTCCAAAACTCGCCGGAACATGGACACAGAGAACAGGAGCTTGGAATCCAGAACATTGTCACAGAGGGATCAGATCTGCAAAGTGGGACAAGAAACTCAATTAGAGCAGGCTTAGGAAATGCAGAGAACAACAGAACACAGTCAGGTTACTACGCTGGCAGAGACAAACACTCATCCCTCCCTCCAGGTTCCTGCTCCTTACGAAGCCCGGATGACTGGGCTCAGTGAGAAACACCTGTTGCAGCTGCACCTGTCAGTCACACCCTGCAGGAGAGAGAAACACAGCACAGACACATAACCTTAACACAGCCACTGTAGGATGACAAAAGCAGGAACGCTCCAGTTTACCTGTCACTCTCAAATTTAACTTTTTTAGTTAAAACAAGCCACGTTTTTGCCGATTTGTTGCTTCGTATTTTCAGTTAAACATAGTTTGGCAACTGAGCCAACAGATTCTGGACCCTCTAACTGAAGCTGTGATTCTCTGCCAGAATAAAATGATTCTTCATGCTCCGGTTTGGAAAGGATTACCGGCACATGGGAAAGACTTCAGGCGTCTCAGACTCTGGAGCATGACGAACAGAGAAATGTAATGAGATATCCCAACGCAGGTACTAGACCGAGTGAGACATAGATGACGCTCCTATAGGGACAGATAGTTCTGGTTCTGAGTAGAGCCAACTGGGAGGAGGCCATTTTAGACTAAACATACTGTGCTAGATATGTAAGCACACACACACACACACACACATATATATAAATATATATATATATATATATATATATATATATATATATATATATATATATATGGCTGCAGGTGTATAAAGTTAAGTGTGGAAAAACTTGACTGGCCTTCAGCTCTGAGCTCAACCTTTTTGAACATCTTTGGGGTGAATTAGAGCTGAAGCTGCAGTTCTGATGACTATGAACACTCTTAAAGCGTGGAAGATATTTACAGAATAGTTAAAGTTGCTACTGCTGGCAACAGTGGCTCCATCAACAAACTGGACCTTATAGATCAAGAATAGGATGTCATGAAAGTTCATGTACATGTAGAAGAAGGCAGACAAATACTTTTGGCAATGTATTGTTATTATTATTATTATTATAATTATTATTATTATTATTATTATTATTATTAAATGTGAATGTTATTATCCTGTACAGAATCAGCACCTTAACATAGAGGAAAGATCCGAGTATCCCGTGATCCTGCGTTGTCCGGTGCTTCGGCCTCCCATGGCCAATCATCCTCAGAGGACCAAAGAAAACAAGGTACCACATAGGAGGATGAAACCCGTATACCCTCCTGGAGTCAGACCTGTGGAGAAATTCACCACTAAGTATCTGAATGTTGGGCGTTGATTACTTAGACTCTACTAGACCCGCCCTGAAAGTGAAACTTAAAGCTCCGTCTTAATTGACCCAGGTCAGGAAGCATGTGAGCTGGGTGACAGGGAGGGGCGTGCCAGTATGAAATATGACTTTACTGGGGAGAGATATGCAGGTGTGAGGTTTAAATGTACAAAATATTCATGTTTAATGTGCATGAAAACAACAACAGACTGTTTAGAAAAAATGAAAACTGTGCAAATAACAGCAGGGGTGTGAATACTTATCGAGTTTGTTGGGAGCAATGAAGGTTATAAAGTCTAACAGTTGCTGGTAGGAAGGACCTGTGATAATGCTGCTTTGTGCTCCTATGATGCAGCAGTCTGTCACTGAAGGAGCTTTCCAGTTCTGCTCCTTTTAATGACATGTGGGTACAGTAATCTTTCCATTTAACATCAGAACATCAGTCAGTCCAGTAAGATTACTGGTTTAAAACAGCTCTCAGTCAAACTACTCAGTCAATCCATGCATATGAAAGCCACTCAGGTCCATGATCACTTCTTAATCATTTTAGTCCCAATAGCATGAAAATATTTCTACAATAAATCTATTATTCCTTCAAATGTAACTTTTTAAACAAGGAAATACAGAAACAAGGTTTCACTTTCAAAAAGACGTTTCTAATTGGTGCTTGTTATGTATGTCAGCTTATTTATTTTGGTTAAATGCTCTCTGCATTTTATTAGTTTATTTGCAAGATGGTGAAGAGACATTTCAACTTTATGCCAGTTGAAAAATAAAGTTTCTTTAAAGTTCCACGATTGCTCCAAATGGACCATCTTGAACTTGTATAGCTCTTTCTCAAGTCCCCAGAGACCCCAAAGCGCTTCACACTACATTCATTCATCCACCCATTCACACACTGACAATGGTGAGCTACATTGTAGCCACAGCTGCCCTGGGGCACACTGACAGAGGTTGTATTCAGAACGTTGTTCAGGCCTTGATGCGTCATTCATGGTCGACACCAGCAGCAAAGAAAGTCATCATAGAAGGAGGTATTTTGGGCTCTGACGGTTCCTGAAGCAGATGATACTTAGTGATTGCTAGAAGGGCTGGAGCTTCTCAGGTGCAGAAGCAAAAACTATGAGAGTTGATGTATCTATAGACCAACATTTAAGTTGCAGTTTCATCTGATTAAAAATTAAAACCTGATAAATCAGCAGGGATTCAGGTTTAAGTTCTGTCTGAAACTCTGATCCAGTCCTAATTTCTTTTCTGTTACCTGTATGACCCCTTCTCTTTTCCAATGGTTAAAATCAGTCTGACAGAGAGAGGTATCCCAATCCTTGTGGTTTTTAGTATAACAATGACCATCTGTGGGACCCTTTGTGGGGTGCCTTGAGACGACATTGTTGTAAATAAGCGCCGTCTAACTAAATAATCTGAACTGAAACTATCTCTGTAGTTATGCTGCTATAGGCTTAGGCTGCTGGAGGACATAATGACCACTTTCACCCTCTTTGCTACATTCTCACACTACTCTCCAATTTTGCATTATTTGCTGTTATTTCAGCTTTTAACTTTGTTCTCTCTCTTTTCTCTTCGTAGAAGCTACACCTGGCCTGACTCTGTGTCTACCTTTGACACCTTTCTGGAGAGGGGAATCCTCCAAGCTTCTGCTGGCAACAACTTAATGCTCACCCTCTACCGATGATCCACATGGCCCTGTCTTTCAGTGTTTAACCCTTTCTCTCTCCTAGACATAGCTACTGACTGAGCTTTACTGTAACTAACTCTATGTGCTCTCTTTCAGACTCTAACCTTGAAAACTGGCTCAGAGTTTATCTGTTCCTTCTTTCTAGGTGAAACGACTAAAGGAGCTACATCCATTAACATTTACTTTTCCTTCCCATAGAAAGTACTCCTGTATCAGTGCTTCTTTGTTCTCTTTGTGTCTCTGCTCTGTTCTCTCTAACCCCCAGTCGGTCGTGGCAGATGGCCGCTCACACTGAGCCTGGTTCTGGTTCTGCTGGAGGTTTCTTCCTGTTAAAAGGGAGTTTTTCCTCTCCACTGTCGCTACATGCATGCTCAGTATGAGGGATTGCTGCAAAGTCAACGCCAGTGACTGTCCACTGTCTCTACATGCTCATCCAGGAGGAGGGAATGCTGCAAGTCACTGACTGGATGCAATCTGCTGGGTTTCCTTAGACAGAAAAACTTTTTATCCAATTTGAATAAATAACTGAATCTGGCTGCACTGTTCAATGATTAAGATTATTCGGAATGTATGTACCTGACTTTTGTGAAGTGCCTTGAGACGACGTGTGTTGTGAATTGGCGCTATATAAATAAACTGAATTGAATTGAATTTTCATTTTCCAGACTTTTAATTTTCTTGTCATCTTTGAAAATTGTCTTTGGTCACTTTTTTCACTCGGTTCAGTCAGGTCTGGATGGGACTGGACTGAAAATGGATTCACTGTTAGGGAAAATATTTGCATGTGAACAGAAACCTGAAGCATGACTCTGCTAGGATGGATGGATGGAAGGAATGGCTGGATGACGGATGGACGGATGGATGGATGGATGGATGGATGGATAGATGAATAGATGGATGGATGGATGGATAGATGATACTCCCAACAATTTGATTGGTTGGCTCAAACCCACACTGTGACCCCTCCTCTATCAATCAGTGCTGCTGATGCTGCCTGATGAATCTAGAAGGCATCTTCTGATTGCTGACCTTCACTCACTGTCAGACGATCTGGTGACTGCCTGTTAAATTCACCGCCCCACTCCTGTTTTGACCAGTTACACCCCCTGGTGGTGATTTAAGATGTACAACCTGATGCAGCAACCTTTACATCTCCATCACTGGCCTGCATGCTGACCAAATGAAGCCTTCCTCCTTGTTGCTGAGCTGTTTTATCAGTTGTTGTGTCTCCAGAGGCCGATCACACTCACAACCATGAGCTCAGATATTTGACCTGGTGCCTAGAAGGTACAAATCATTTTGTTTCTGCTATAACTATTCTCTTGGGTTTCCAGGGAGAGCTGATGAATGAAGCAATGAAGCTGTTTTCGTTGGATTTGAGAAAAAAGCTCCTACAGTGGTGGCTACTTCTAAGCTTTTGGGTCATTCACTCAGCCAGGAACCTTCCTAAAAACAACAGCCTGTTGGAGCAGAACAGCACTAAGAGGAAATGAATAAATGAGTCTTGATAATGTCAACAAAAACCAAAACAACAAGAAGACAAAAGGAATGAAAAGCAGCCGAAGCCTCTCAGAGTCAGAGGGTGGGGGTTGGGGCAGTGGTGTTGCTGCCAGGCAGAGCAATGTGCAGAAAATGAACTGTGCTGAGGGTATGTGTGAGCCCTTACATATGAATTTATTCCCTGACTCTGAAGCCTACACTCCCTGCGGCTGTCAGGGGGTTCGCTCTGCAGCAGGTTTAACTTAACGATGGGTCATGTGGTTTCTGCGGGGGGGGGGGGGGCTCGAACAGATAGAGGGATGTGTGTGAAGGGGAGGATCCTGGAGTTCTTAAAGCCGGCTCAGAAACAGAAATATCTGCAGAGCTGAGAGTGAGAGGCACTTCGGAGGACAACGCACTGCTGACCCTCACACACACTCGGATTCACTCTGCTGGACTCTGGACTGACCACTTCAGGGTACATCCCTCAGGACTGTGTTACTCATCATGCACCCTAGGAGCCTCTCTAAACTGCATGGGGCCTTGACCCAATGGACAGCCAAGGATGGAGCCTCTTCATGGAGCTCCAGCCTTCTCAGCCTACCAAAGGGAGCTTGTTTCTGGGCATGCCTGCTGCTGGGGATCCTGCTGGTTCCCGGCGCCTGGAGCTTCCTGAGCGAGGAGGAGGAGGAGCTGCTGGTGGAGCTGCACAACTACTACAGAGGACAGGTTTCACCCAGCGCCTCAGCCATGCTGCCCCTGGTAAGAACCTCAGATCTCCCCAAAGTTACTGAAACAGCCTAAAAGTAGAGAAATAAAGTAGATACGGTCATTGTTTCTTCTGCACAGCTGCAGAGAAGCAGGACATGTGGTATTTATCTAAGGGAAATCTGTTCCACACCTTCTCACCAATAAGCTGTTCCCTCATATCTTTTACCATTGTTCTGAGAGATTCGTCACACTCGGCTGTGTGAGAACTTTCTGTAGTAAGACCCAAAGAATCTTTAACTCGATTAGAGTCACTGAAACATGGACAGGTATATAAAGCTGGAGGTGATTTTAGTCTGCAGAGTCAGTTTCAATGTTTGCTCCAACAAAGGGTCCGTTTTAAGGTCCTGCTTCACTAAGAATGTTTAGAGTTCTGCTGTCAGAACATTTAGATAAAATACTGCTAGGAGACTTTTCTCCAAAATTTGCAAATCTAGCAGAAAGTTTTGACTAAGCACGCTGCATCTCAATCTTCTCTATCTTCACTAGAACCAGGCTGGACCCCCTTGTCCCCTCAGAAATGTCTCAATTCTTCATGCCATAGATCCAACAAGGTGTCAGAAACATTCCTCAGAGATGTTGGTCTATTTTGAAATGATAGGATCATGTAGTTGCTGCAGATTTGCTGCAACTGGAACCAGAGCGATGAAACTGAATCACATTCAGCCTCAATAACATAACACACCTCAGAAAATGATGGAGGCAACCTCAGTCGGATGGAAACTGTGAAACCTCCTCTGTTTCTGTCACCTGTAGATGGAAATGCTCATTGGTCTGAGTGCTGAGGAGCAGAAAATGCATGAGAATCATTTGAGGGATTAAGAAGATAATTTCTTTACAAGTCAGGTTTGATGATTTCTAAGGTCTTAGCTCACAGAACCTGCTGAGGTCTTCTGCTGCTGTAGAACATCTGCTTCAAGGTTCCACATGTTGTTCCTTTAGAGATGAAGTTCTGCAGACCTTGGTTGGAACCAGTGGTGATTGGAGCTACTGCTGCCTTTGTATCATCTAGAACCAGCTGGCCCATTCTCCTCTGACCTCTGACCTTTTCACAGCTGCTGAAGATTTTCTGTTTTCAGACCATTCTCTGTAGACCTGAGAGATGGTTCTGAGTGAAAATCCCAGTTGATCAGCAGGTTCGGAAATATTCAGAACCAGTGTATCTGGTACCAACAACCCCGCTACGTTCAAAGTCCCTTAAATCATCATTATTCTGATGCTCAGTTTGAACTTCACCACGTCTGAATACCTGAATGTGTTGAGCTGCTGCCATGTGATTGGCTGCTTCGCTGCTTGTTTTACCCAGCAGTTGTACCTAATGAAATGGCCAGCAGGGGAGATAATAATATCACAATTATCAACGTTTTATCTTGGTTTTAGGTTTATGTGAGTCAGTGGAACAATTAAATTTAAATATAGGAGGTTGGAGCTTGATGTTTGTCATTCAGGACATTTGGACCCTAACAGAACGCTGCTGTGTGGCGTCCACATCCTGCTGCTGTGCGTCGCTTTGGGTTCGTGAACCGTTCAGCTTGAAGTCTGATGGATTAGTTTTGTTTTGGTGGTGGGATTTAAAAGATTTAAAGTTAACATCTTAACAGATTTCATTTGACTTGAACTTAGAAAAGAAATAAGCAGATAAAACAGAAGCAGGTTTGGATTTATCTGTTTAAACCTTTAACTGGACAGTTCAAAGCTGAAATTAGTCATAAATTAAAGACTGTAGGAAGATTTATTTGGTTATGTGAGAAATCAAAGTCTTTCTGCACATTAAACTTGGCCTTCAGCTGACTGTGAGCCTGATTTCTGATTAATCCGAACAGTGAACTGTTAGGACTTGTGCAACGTAAGACCCCGGAATGCAGACAAGCAGGCAGCATGATGGTAAATGA
This sequence comes from Crenichthys baileyi, assembly GCA_036173005.1. Classification (NCBI taxonomy): domain Eukaryota; kingdom Metazoa; phylum Chordata; class Actinopteri; order Cyprinodontiformes; family Goodeidae; genus Crenichthys; species Crenichthys baileyi. The sequence goes on along the minus strand of JAHHUM010000466.1, from coordinate 80,161 downwards.
ACTGATTTAATCCTTTGAAAAACAAAAACTCACTCACAGGTGGAGGCAGAAGCAGGCATGGACAGGCAGGGAGAAACAAGACATGAGCACGATCCAGAAATGTTTCCGCAAGGAATAAACAGAACGGAGGTGTATATATGGCGCGTGAAGCAAGGAGACAGATGAGCTTGAAGCAGCTGAACCGAATAAAGTTAATTAACAGACATGAGAGACCAAAACGTGACTGGAGCAAAACAGAGACTCTTCAATACAAACTAACAGAAACTAGAAAAACATGAAACTAAAGCATAACCAGATCCAAAAACCAAACTTGACAAAACATGAACAAGAAGACAAAAACTAAAGCATGACCAGGAAAATAATAAACAGAAGCATGATTCAAAAACTGTGAGAAACATATCAGAAAGAAACAGAAACCAAACAACCCCAAATCATAACATGAACAGATGATTCTTCTACTGCCTCCCCGCTTTCACGTCCTGCTGGTTTTACATCCTAAACCAGTTTCCATCAACTGAATGGGTTCACTAGTTTCCTAGACCCACAGAAAGACACCAGTTATGGTAACTGCCACAGCCAAATATTCATACGTTAACAAATACCTTTATTGACGTCCCCTCAGAGAAAAGATGCTCCTATAAAATCTAATTATCTCCATTAAAGCTGGGTCCAGCCAAGGCTGGAGGAATTGTTCTGAGCCGAGTAGATTTGTGTTTGGTCACCAGTCAGAATCAGCATCCAGTACCCTGGCATACTATGTCCTGAAAGGCACAACCGAGACAGAACTCAGCGTTTTGAATGACCTCAGGACCTGCAAGTGTTAAATCTGATGAGCTGCAAAAGATTTAGGATGAGAAGCTCTGCTGGGATGAGAAACGGACCTCAATCAGGTCTGGATCACTAAAACACGTCCAGTTTTGTTCTGGGATATTTGTGACATTGAGAACAAACCCACCATGAACTCAGACGGCTCTGACAAAAATATAAAACTTATTTAGTATTTTTCTACATTAACAGACTGAATTCTGGCCAATGATTGGGAGAAATGAGGCAATCAGCTGCTTAACAGATAAACCAGGAGGGAATGTATGACAGATGGGAGAGGCTGTGATTCTAAGTAATTATTCTTGTACATTAAGGTCAGGAAATAAACACCACTAAATTCATGAGCTCATAAACTGAAACCCAACCCAGTAAAGACTAAACATGGAAACCCAAACAGTTCTAACAGCACCAAACAGAAAACCAAAGGATGCAGGAATCACTGCTGTCTGGAACGCTGGAGTTGGTTGCTTCTTATATCTGTACTGGATCACCATTAAAAAGAACTGGTTCTGGTTCTAAGCTCCGTTCATACAGGTTCATTCATTCATCATCTTTAATAAAATAAACTCTTTAAAAGTAGAGTAAGTCTGAAAAGTTCTCCATTGGACTAAATATTTAATTGATGCCACTGTTAAGAAACCGGGGTTGGTCCTCCTCTTCATTAAAGTCCTGGTTCTGCTTGGGTTAACCTCTGAGATGTTCCGAGGATGAAGTTAGAAGCAGCTGACTGCATTTAGATGCACCTTCCGTTCTCTGCTCACCTCTGCTGGAGCTGCAGACCACTGCCGGACCCGCTCCCTGCCTGAAGCAGGCTCATCGGCAGCGACAGCACAAACAGAGCAGAGAGGGGGGATCAGTAGAAGGATCTGGACCGCCCCCATGCACACACACACCTGGATGCAGCAACCAATCCATTCTGTCAGGGTAAATGAACTGTGTTGAGCCCAGTTTGAGCTCAACACAGTTCATTTAAATGTCTTCATGCACTGACAGCCACCCTTCTTGGTTTCAGCAGATAAAGTATGTTCTGCTCATCTCAGGTGAGTCAGTGCAGGAAGTGAGAAACTGGTAGAGCCCCGCCCTTTCATCGGCTCCACCCACATCCTACATCTGAAACGCTGCTCCAAGGAAGTGCTCTTCTGTCCTTTTATTCTTTAATGGTTTTACTCGGACACCATGCAGTGATGCTGCAGTCTGAATGAACCAAACAGCAGCAGCAGCGTGTTGTTGTTGTTGTTGATGTGATGTTGTTCATATGATACAACATCTTTGATAAGACCTCAATCCAAGGAAGAGATGGAGGCATGAGGAGATGCTCCCTGCTTGGAGGACTTTCTCTGTCTGCCTTTAGTTGAGCTGCTTGTCAGCAAGATTCCTTCGGTTTTAGAAGAAAACTTCAGTTTTCATCGTTCCTGTTCCTGGTTTGGATGAAGCCCAGATGACACAATGATGAGTCCAGTGAACTTTACTGAAAAGTTTCTGCAGTCAAAATCAGAAAAGAACAGATTAGGTTTGGAACAGGAAGTGGAAGTCAAATAACTCAGACTGTCTGGTCTGTTGCATCACTTTCAGTCTGAGAGAACCGACTCACGTCCTTCCGTTTAATTTGTTTCATTTCCTCTTATCAGATGTTTCTTCTCTGTCTGCTCCATCTGTTTGGTGAGACTTAGCAGGACAGATGTTCTGCTCTCACAACTTCCTGGATCTACAAGCAGAGAAGCTTAGAAACATAACGTTTTTAGAAAGATGGATGTTCTTCTCCTGTTGCAAAGAGACGGTCCTCTTTAGCTTCTAAAATGTCTCCTTTCAGAGTGAAGGTGCAGCCTGAGAGATAGTAAGCAACATCTGTCACTTCCAGCTGCTCTTATCTTCTTTGGACAGAAATAAACTCATTAGTTAGCTTCAGCTAAGATGACGAGGAACAGAGCTGTAAGCTGGACTCCTCCCTGGTTCTGCAATCTGAGATCTGTCTGACTGCAGAAGATATGGACCTATCAGAACTGATGAATTGAATTTAGTCCGGGGAAGATTATTTAGGAGATAATTATCAAAATATGCTTTCTGTGAGACCACAGCATACCCAACACCTTTCTCTACTCTTCAAATCCCAGCTTTGTGCTGGAGTTCTGCATCTCTGATTGGTTGTTGTGGTTCAGTTGTTGGAGCAGAAAGGACTTGAAGAATCTGTGACCCATGATGGAGATGTTAAACCACTGAAAGGTCCAGGATTAGTGAGGAGCAACAGAAGCATGACGGTCAGGGTGAGATAAGGGAGGAAGTGCCAGCTGAAGGAGTGAGTGCTGCTTCACCAAGAGAAGAAATGAACTGTTCCTCAACACAATTAGAGAAACATCTAACCCACATGTTCTCCTCTGACTGCTCTACTGCCCTTCAGCAAACTCAAAACCTGAACTCATTTTCTGCTCTAATTCATGTCCATAAACCTGCTTTAGCAGCACATTCCTGAGAACATGTGGCGATGCGTTTATCTCATGTGACGCTGTCTATCAGTTGGTCAGAACATAGTAGTACCCGCTGTGGTTAAACAGCACCACTCTGACTTGGGTGTCAACCTGCATGAGGGCTCTCAGAGAGCAGAGCCACAGGACTGTGGAGAAGGACTCATTAGCAATGAATGCAGTTACTTCCATATGATTCTATGGATTTAAGAGGCAGCGCTGGATGAGCACGTCTAGATAATTATGTGTGTTGGTTAAATGCTGCAGATTGTTTTTACCTTACTGGACTCAAAGGAGTCCAATAAACCATTTTTCTTCTAGTTAAAGGCAGAAACAACTTCATTTCTTGTACAGTTTATCAAAGACTTTATGCAGCTTAAAAGCGAAAAGCTGCTTGTAAAAGTATTCATACCCCATGAAGCTTTTCCACATTCACCACATCACAAACTTTAGAGTATTTGGTTGTGATTTTTATGATACATTAGGTAGTAATAGTTAAAGGTGGTTTAGGAGCTGAAACACAGTCAGGCTGGATGGAGAACATCTGTGGACATCAGTTTTCATGTACTACCACAGATTCTTAGCTGGGTTTAGGTCTGGACTTTGACTAGGCCTTTCTACCACATGAATATGCATGCTAAACCTTCCGGTTGTATCTGTGGCTGTATGTTTAAGGTATGGTGTGTTCAAGGTGATTTCCTCGTGCCACTTATTGCTGAAGGTCGCATTTGTGAAGTGCACGACTAATAACGGTCTGAGAGAAAGAACGTGGTTGTGGGATTGCATCAGAGATCATCTATGAGCTTCTTCTTGTTTACAGTTGTGATGGACATGTTGACCAATGAGGTCAGACAGGAGTTTTCATGGATTCTGAAGTTTGCAGATGACACTATGATCTGTGTGGAAGGTAGGAAGCTGGAGGAGAGGAGCCTGGAGAGGCAGATATGTTGGTCTGGAGAGAAGAAACCAGTGGACAAATGAAGATGCAAAGAGCAGAGGTGTTGATGGTGGTCGAATTTAAGTAAGAGTCCAGGAGAGGTGAAGAGGAGAGAGGGAGCAGGGTGGGGTGGATGAAGATGAGGATCAGCAAACTAGTTTGTTAGCTTCTGGGTTTGGTTAATCAAACCTCTGATGGAAACCACAGGAAACATTCAGTTTGTCTCATGTCACAATGTTTTCTGCAGTTCATCAATACTTTTACATGAATAAAAATACATGAACTTTTCTGACACAAATGTGTGTTGATGTAAATATTTTTCATTAAGCATTGCTGGTTCTGTTGTACTGCACAAGCTGCAACAGTTAAGGATTCATTATATCGTATTACTGTTATTTGTGGCCTTATTTATTGTCTGTTATTTGCACAGAGCTGCAGCTTCCTGAGGAGGAGAATTAAGACAAATACTACACCACAATCCTTGGAGCTCATCCAGTTTAATAAGCCCCAGTCAACATTTTTAAAGCCTCAACCACAGCATTTATTTACTCAGTGCTCAGGTTTGCACCAAAAGAAAAATCAGGGATGGTTTCCGGTAACTGATGGGAGTTTCCTTCTGCCGATAACTCCAGTTAATAACAAGAGGAGGAACACGGCTGGGAAACTTTCTGTGTCAGAGATCTGTGTTGAGAAACCAGAGAAGTGTTGGGAAATTCAGCTCAGTGTTTAGATAAGGATAAATGAAAATTACACCTAGAATGAAGAGCTGCTCAGAGGAATGTGTGTTTGTCTCCTATCCGTGTTTATTATTTATTATAGTGATTATTATAGATGAGTGGGGGTGAACCTGACAGGTTTCAGACTGTCTCTGTAAGTATGGAGGCCCCACTGGGACAAAAACCCCTCTCCACTTGAAGAAAGGTGACGTAGCAGCTAACCAGGAGGGGGCATAAATCATCTCGATAAACTCTTCAACTTTCCTCCATTCCTCTGGGTTTCCTTCAGATTTTAGATGCTAATGTTAAGATATTTTGTAATTTCAGCAACTTTTCCCAGATGTTTTACTTGTTCCCTAAAGACCATGAAGAAGAACTAGTTCTGAGTTCATTTCAAAGGGGCTAAAACTGAATGTATTCATGTTCAGCTCACAAAGCACTCACAGCACCACATTTTGTTGTTTCTCTTTCATAAACTCCTGAGTGTCTTTAACCATGAGTTGAAAACTGGTCACTGACATAAATTAAAGACAACAGCTGTGCTGCTTTTTAGTGCCACTTTCCTGTACAGTGATCAGAGGTCAAAGATAAAGCAACAAAATGCTTTTAGCTGTGGCTCCATTCATCTCCTCTGTTTTCAACCTGCAAACCAACAGCTGGTCTCACTCCCTGCCTGCAGCAGGCTCTCACACAGTAGCAAGAGGACTGGGGTGCAAACACAACTGGGTACAGTCTATGACTTGTGATGGTTAGGACATGAGTCTTCTGTGTCTAGTAAAGATCGGAAAGAGCCATACATTATCAATGACTTGTCCTCATAGAGACAGAGATGTGGGGGATAGCCTAAACATGCAGACACATGCACAGCAGTCACCAGGCCCTGACCAATGAGGAAACACAGTTTTCTGACAAAACACATAAAATTTTGTCCATTTAAGCAACGTTTACTCCCAAAAGAGCACTGCTTAATGTACCTATGAGAGTTGCGAGTTCGAGTTTGTCCTGCAAAAAACAGCATCATTAAGTTTAAACTAACCTAAAAAACAGTAACTCCACTCATGAACAGACTCGATTTCAATTGTGTATTTATACTCAGCTGTCCATCATCCAGTTTCATTTCAACCAATCACTGAAGGGCATCAGAGGAAGAATAACTTAAGAATAAGTTAACCTGAATCTTTTAACCACATGATGTAGTTCCTCTCTATCATAAATTTCCATAGTAAAAACTGCTGCTGCTTTTACTGAATCTTTATTAGCTCCTGATTCAAATGTCTTATTTTTTCAGCAAAATAGAGACCCATCAATGTTTAAAGTGACATCTGATCAACATGTAGCTGCTTTTTGGTTGAACTCATCACACAGCCCCCAGTTTCCCATTTTAAAGTTTAAAATCAAATAACAGCTTCTTGAGCTATAGATTTGATCACTTTTACCCAAATGAAATAAAATGAAAATTTCGACACATCTCTGCTGTAATCAGGAGATCCTGGAAACCAGAACCCAGGTTTGGCTGCACCTTTAAGGTGAATGCTGCTCTTGTGTTGTGGCATCTCTGGTGTTTAGTCGGCACTTAAAAACCAAATGAGTGGTGACGTACACTCAACGGCCACTGTATTAGGTACACCTGTCCAACTGCTCGTTAACGAAAATTTCTAATCAGCCAATCACATGGCAGGCATTTAGGCATGTAGACATGGTCAAGATGATCTGCTGCAGTTCAAACCGAGCATCAGAATGGGGAAGAAAGGTGATTTAAGTGACTTTAAACGTGGCATGGTTGTTGGTGCCAGACGGGCTGGTCTGAGTATTTCAGAAACTGCTGATCTACTGGGATTTTCACGTACTACCATCTTTAGGGTTTACAGAGAATGGTCCGAAAAAGGGAAAATATCCAGGGAGCGGCAGTTCTGTGGGTGAAAATGTCTTGCTGATGCCAGAGGTCAGAGGAGAATGGCCAGACTGGTTTGAGCTGATAGAAAGGCAACAGTAATTCAAATAACCACTCGTTACAACCAAGGCATGCAGAAGAGCATCTCTGAACAACACGTCGAACCTTGAGACGGATGGGCTACAGCAGCAGAAGACCACACCGGGTGCCACTCCTGTCAGCTAAGAACAGGAAACTGAGGCTACAATTCCCACAGGCTCACCAAAATGGACAATAGAAGATTGGAAAAACGTTGCCTGGTCTGATGAGTCACGATTTCTGCTGCGACATTCGGATGGTAGGGTCAGAATTTGGCGTCAACAACATGAAAGCATGGATCCATCCTGCCTTGTATCAACGGTTCAGGCTGGTGGTGGTGGTGTAATGGTGTGGGGGATATTTTCTTGGCAAACTTTGGGCCCCTAAGTACCAATTGAGCATTGTGTCAACGCCACAGCCTACCTGAGTAATGTTGCTGACCATGTCCATCCCTTTATGACCACAGTGTACCCATCTTCTGATGGTTACTTCCAGCAGGATAACGCGACATGTCATAAAGCACCAATCATCTCAGACTGGTTTCTTGAACATGACAATGAGTTCACTGGACTCAGATGACCTCCACAGTCACCAGATCTCAATCCAATAGAGCACCTTTGGGATGTGGTGGAACGGGAGATTCACATCATGGATGCAGCCGACAAATCTGCAGCATCTGTGTGATGCTTTAATGTCAATATGGACCAAACTCTCTGAGGAATGTTTCCAGTACTTTGTTGAATCTATGCCATGAAGGATTAAGGCAGGTCTGAAGGCAAAAGGGGATCCAACCCGGTACTAGCAAGGTGTACCTAATAAAGTGGCCAGTGAGTGTATGTCCTCTTAGGTGCTCTGCAGAACATCAGATGGAATTATGAACTAATTGAAAGTTTGGGAGAAAGACCAAACCTAAATCCTCCCTGCACTCCACCTCATCAGTTTAAAAGGACATCATTTGAGCAGATCTACCTCTCTTTAGTCTTCTAACATCATGGGAGGGTTCAGACTTACCCAGTTTACTCAGAAAGTCACCCAGAACTCCTGCTAAAGATCTTCAGCAATCCCAACATTGGAACATGCTATGCACTCGTAAAATGTCACATTCTCTGTTAACTGAAAGACAAACATGGGAAAAAGGAAGAGATATGATCTAAAAACTAAAGTAAAATAATTCCCTGAAAGCAACAGAAAAGTTTCAACATTTGAGACGATAAGTTGGACGGATCCAATTCCAAAGAGGCGCAAGAGAAGTAATGAACAAGTTCTGATCTCAGTTTGTGTTGGAGAGAACAAAAACATGTGTAAAACATTACTGGAGTCATTCCAGTTCAGAAAGGTGTTCATAAATTGAACCGAGACTAATTCATCAGGATAACAGACAGCACCAGCTGAAAACCGGTTCAGAGGAACCCAGTTAGAACCAATCTAATGACAGCAGAATAAAACTGATGGAATCAAGTTTCCATCAAAGCAGTTTGGTCGGTGTTCTGCTGACAGAACCACTAACTGAACTGAATTCTTCAGAAGTTAACCCGCTCAGTGAATCTAAGTACTGAGCAGAACCTGAAACTGGAGCAGGAGTAACATCACCTCTGCAGTACGTTCTTCTTATTACTGGTGGTGAGGAAGCAAACCTGAACCTTCAGGACAGGACCTCGGCATGCAGCTGGAGAGAAGCTTATCATAAAATCTTGTTCCATCATGCAGGAGCTGGAATAAATCTGCCTCGGGTCGAACACAAGAATAAAAGCTTCTGGAGGAATTCTGATCGGATATCTGGTACTGCCTCCTGCTTACTGAGTTTTAGGTTAAACATTTCCAGGTTCTGCACAGAGAGAACTTCTCACGCATCTCAAAGAAAATCATCGGCAGGCTCATTATTAGCAGGCGTCTAAAGAAACAAGTGGAATTTTTTCCAGCCTAAACAGATTAATATTTTGAAAAAGAGGGATAATTTTTGTGTGACGAAAGAAAGATGTATGCTGAGGGAAATCTGGATACTGGCGTGTCGACACCAATCACTACACTGTTTGGATCATGGTTCTAGACTAAACACATCAGAACCCAGACGGAAGGAGCTGATCTGGGTGTAATTTGGTCCACATTCAGACCAGGAGATAAGAACTGTCATGTCTGACACGGCCAACAGGGGGCATAAGTGGTGGAACCAGGAGAGGAGTGTTGATGCTATCAGGGGGTTACTGGAGCATCTGACAGAATAGTGATCGGAGCTCAGCAGACAAAGGGGGTGTCCCGTGGACTCATCAGACCACTGTGGCTTTGCATGAAGCTGGGCCCAGGATGTGGGGTGTGCAAAAGTTGGAAGCAACTGAGGGAAAAGCTCAACAAACGTTTGATTCCTTCAGATTTTAGCACTGAGCTGACGAGAAACAAGTCAGAATTGAGACTTTAGGAGGAACTGAGGTGAAAAAGTCCAGACATGTGATTTAAATTGTAGCTCAGAGCTTTAACTCAGAGGCAGAAACACAGTCAGCTGTTCATGCTCTGGATGAGTCAGCAGAGAGGAGCGTGATGCATTCATGATGACCTGAGAGCCTTAACTCTGAGCAGATGTTGAGGGAGGAACATGGAGCAGAACGCTGACTCCAGTTTGTGTGTCATTGCTAAACAAATAGTCCCTCACACTCACACACACACACACACACACTCACACACACACACACACACATACAAACAAACCTCCCACAGACACTCCAGGATATGTAATTGTTGTTCATTCTTTGGGTTTTATGGCAGCAGTGATTAAGACCACGAGACATGGAGGTCGAGCTCCTTTTCCATAACTGCTTCATTAATCCGCCCTGGACCATCCAGTTTTCATGTGGTTCTATTGGGAGGTTCTAAGCAGTAAATATCTTAGCTGAAGGACTCTCATAGTGTCTTGTATTTGATGACACAGAGTTAGATTTACTGCTAACAGCTGACTGGAGTGCAGTCCAAACAAAGCAACCTACTACCTGTTAAAACTAACCTGGTCTATAAACTGTCAGAGCATTTATGCGAACGTGTTATTTAGAAGTCTGTTGGTTATTTAAAGGGAAGGAGCAGGTGACACCAGTAGCCGTCCCATTTGAAACACGCTGGAAAGTTTTGGTTTGTTTTTCAAGAGTAATGCAACCACAAAACATCGTCATCATCAGTAGTTTTGGTTGGACAAAAGATAAATAAAAACATCAAAACTTCGTGTGTAATGTGACGTCCCGGCAGATTCAGCCCAACGTCAAGGCGTGAAGCTCATAGAAATGTCCAAAAACGTAAGAGCTTCGTCTCAGACTCTACAGGCCTCAGTTACTAGGTTAAAGGTCGGGCATGTAGGTGGCGCAGGGGTAAAACGCATGACCCGGCCAAGGAAATCTTTGCTGCTTGTCCTCTCCCTCTCTCCTCCCATTTCCTGTCAGCTTCCTGGTGAAAAATGGGAAAATAAAGGCTGCAAAAAAAAACAAAAGGTCATGGCAGGACAGTTAGAAGAACACTGAACCAGTATGGCAGCTTGGAAGAGTTGAACTGAGGTTAACAAAGCTGCATCTACACAAGTGGACAAAATTGTTGGTACCCCTCGGTTAATGACAGAAAAACCCACAACGGTCACAGAAATAACTTGAATCTGAAAAAGGTAATAATGAATAAAAATTCTATGAAAATGAACAAATGAAAGTCAGACATTGTTTTTCAAACATGCTTCAACAGAATTATTTTAAAAAATAAACTCATAAAACAGGCCTGGACAAAAATGATGTCACCCTTAACTTAGTATTTTGTTGCACAACCTTTTGAGGCAATCACTGCAATCAAACGATTCCTATAACTGTCAATGAGACTTCTGCTCCTCTCAGCAGGTATTCTGGCCCTCTCCTCATGAGCAAACTGCTCCAGTTGTCTCAGGTTTGAAGGGAGCCTTTTCCAGACGGCATGTTTCAGCTCCTTCCAAAGATGCTCAACAGGATTCAGGTCAGGGCTCATAGAAGGCCACTTCAGAATAGTCCAATGTTTTCCTCTTAGCCATTCTTGGGTGTTTTTAGCTGTGTGTTTTGGGTCATTATCCTGTTGCAAGACCCCTGACCTGCGACTGAGACCAAGCTTTCTCACACTGGGCAGCACATTTCTCTCTAGAATCCCTTGATAGTCTTGAGATTTCATTATACCCTACACAGATTCAAGAAACCCTGTGTCAGATGCAGCAAAGCAGCCCCAGAACATAATAGAGCCTCCTCCATGTTTCACAGTAGGGACAGGGTCCTTTTCTTCATATGCTTCATTTTTTCGTCTGCGAACATAGAGCTGATGTGCCACAAAGTTCAGTTTTTGTCTCATCTGTCCATAGGACGTTCTCCCAGAAGCTTTGTGGCTTGTCAACATGTAGTTTGGCAAATTCCAGTCTGGCTTTTTTATGATTTGTTTCCAACAATGGTGTTCTGCTTGGTCGTCTCCCATTAATTCCACTTTACCTCAAACAACGTCGAATTGTGCGATCTGACACTGATGTTCCTTGAGCTTGAAGTTCACCTTTAATCTCTTTAGACGTTTTTCTGGGCTCTTTTGTTACCGTTCGGATTTTCCATCTCTTTGTTTTGTCATCAGTTTTCCTCCTGCGGCCACGTCCAGGGAGGTTGGCTACAGTCCCATGGATCTTAAAGTTCTGAATAATATGTGCAACTGTAGTCACAGGAACATGAAGCTGCTTGGAGATGGTCTTATAACCTTTACCTTTAACATGCTTGTCTATAATTTTCTTTCTAATCTCCTGAGACAACTCTTTCCTTCGCTTCCTCTGGTCCATGTTGAGTGTGGTACCCACCATGTCACCAACCAGCACAGTGACTACCTGTAGCCCTATATATAGGCCCACTGACTGATTACAAGAATGTAGACTCCTGTGATGCTAATTAATGGACACACCTTGATTTAACACGTCCCTTTGGTCACATTATTTTCAGGGTACCATCATTTTGTCCAGGCTGTTTCATGAGTTTATTTTTTTAAATAATTCTTTAAATAATTAAATAATTCTGAGGTGAAGTTGAAGGATTTGGAGGTAGCCCATCTTTTTCCTTTTTCCTTCCACCTTATTTCACTACCACTGGTGGTGAAGCAGACCCACAGCATGATGCTACCACCACCATGCTTTGAGGAGTCTTTCAGGTTCAAATTATTGAAATAAATGATGGATACAATTTTTCGTGTGTGTAAATACGGTTCTGGATGATAGTGCCAGGGTGAGCTCCTCCAGACCCCCAGACTCTAACTAGGTCCAATCTGCAACCAAAAACTAACTTTTTAGAATTTTCTTATTACTAAATGGAATAAAAACAGAAAAACAATCATTAATTTAGGTTGATGGTAGATGAGATATATATAAGCTAAAATATGTTAGATAAAACTAAGAACACTCTTTTTTCTTATATAAATGTTTCACCATCTGTGATAAATCCGCTTTTCACACTTGTCTCAGTCTAAGGTGGTCCGAATCCGAGAACGCCCCAAAATCCTCTGATTTGTTCTTCGACAAATGCAGTGAAGATTTTCTACCACTTTCACCATCTTATCCATGCAGGGTCATTGGGTGAGAGGTAGGGCACAGCCTGGACAGGATACCATGGTGTAAACGGAGACACACAACCATACACACACACCTAAATTCAGCGAGAGCAGTTCTGTGGGAGGAAGCTGGAGCTCCTATGGAGACACCAACTATACACAGGGAGAACATGTGAATTCCTTGCAGAACGACCCAGACCAAGATTCAAACCGAGGACCTTCTTCACATCATTTTTACTTTCATATTTTTATGCAAATATAGTTCTGACTTGTGGATTTTAAATCTGCTGATGAAACAGCAGTGAAAGTTGTTGGACCTTCTGGATATTCTTCTTCTCCCTGCTGATGGTAGCAAACTCTGTCTGTGTAGAAATGGGACCCAAATCTGAAGGTCCTTCGCTTCCTCTGGTCCATGTTGAGTGTGGTACCCACCATGTCACCAAACAGCACAGTGACTACCTGTAGCCCTATATATAGGCCCACTGACTGATTACAAGAATGCAGACACCTGTGATGCTAATTAAAGGACACACCTTGATTCAACACGTCCCTTTGCTCACATTATTTTCAGGGTACCATCATTTTTGTCCAGGCCTGTTTCATGAGTTTATTTTTAAAAATAATTCTGTTGAAGCATGTTTGAAAAGCAATGTCTGACTTTCATTTGTTCATTTTCAAAGAATTTTTATTCATTATTACCTTTGTCAGATTCAAGTTATTTCTGTGACCATTGAGGGGTACCAACAATTTTGTCCACGTGTGTAGATGAAAACAATAGTCAAATGAGACCACAGTAGAGATGTTTGACCGTAATGGACAGAACCATGATGGAGGAAAACAAACAGCAGATCATATCTGGGCACCTTTATCATTAATTTATTTATAAGGTGCTTTGCTAACCAAAAGGCAACCAACCTGCTGTACAAGCAAATAAAAAACTAAAGGATAAGCAGTAAAATAAAAGAGATTTAAAATCATCTAAAATTCCAGCTGACCTCACAGAAAAAGGAGACTGTCCCAGAACCTCAGAGCTGCTGCCAAGATCCGCTGTCACTTATGGACCATGAACTCCTCCGTCTACCAAGTCTTCTAGAGACAAAAGTAGGTCCATCTGCCCAACAGCCTTTCTGCGATAATGTATTACTAGGTTTTAATTTGTTCGTTGACTAGAACAACTCCGCTGACTGCATCAGATGAATCCATCCTGAAGAGGAAATCTGATGAAGGTCCATGCTGTGGTCAGGGTCACCACAGGGTCAGAGGTCAGGTCAGGGATGATGAGGTGACAGCATGCAGCCTCTGGTTTTATCTGCATGTAAAGGAAACAGGAGAGTAAGACTGAAACACTGGATATGGATGGATATGTGGTGATGGCATGAAGATCTCCTGACTCAGCAGAAAATGTCCAAAACAATCTGCTGTTCAGACACCAAACCTGTTTTTACTCATTTCCTCACCAGAACTATTAAACTACAGATATGTTTTGAACAGTAACTCCTCATCCCTGAACGTTTGGTGAGCCAAACACCCACCTTAGTCCTGAACACAGCATAAATGGTCACGCTAAAGTCAAAGAGCTGTTTTAAAACTTCAAAATGTAGAAGAAGTTGCAGCAGCAGCTCCACCCAAAGACAGCCAATCAAAACAAGATTAATTCAGAATCCTGCTGATTAAGAACGGGTCCAGGACACGAAACAGTAGAACTTGGGTTTTCCTGAAGTTATTTCTCTAAGGACCAGACCCACTGCTCCTCATGACATCTGTTTGCTGCTCACATTTCAGTCTGCTTCTGTCGGAAATAAGTTTCATCTTTGCAAAACTTCCCGAAAGAACGGAACCAACTTTCTGGACCCAAACACTCGACACCGAGGCAGTCGGGTAAAAGCCAACTTAAAGTTGACTTGGGGTCAGTAAAATCAGAGGGCAGAATCGGCCCAACGCATCAGCAAGCTAAGCTCCAGACCAGGGCCTTACTTGGACCTCTTAAGCCTGACAGACCCACCGGTGGGTCCAGCTGAGACACGCTGTTTTTTCTGCACCTCTAAAATCATGTCGGACACAATGAAATCCCTCACATGAGGAGGCTTTAATGTTAATAATGCAATTCACCAAATTAGTTTTTCATAAATACTTTCAGTTTTGTGCAGCTATTCTTGATTTACTTCAGTAATGTTATTTGAGTGGAAATTGCTTCTAAAACACTTTTAGGGTTTTTACAGGTTAAGGTTTTATTTGAACCATTTTTATCCAGGCTGGAAGATTTGGATGATTTGTTGTACATCTTGAACTTTTAATCTATTGAGGATTTTATCTAATCCAGAGGGATTAACATACAGGGCTGCAGAATCTTAGTATAAGATAAAACTGCAGTGTTGTTGTTGAATATTGCTGTTATGATAATAACCATATTTTCCCACTGTTTCTTTCTTCTCCACATCTCATTAAACCCACCACATCACTGAGCTTTAGCATCTAGGTTACTAAGATCTGTATCAGGTTTATGAAATCCATGAGCTTCCATGAAACTTGTCAAAGAGTGACTGGTGCCTGAAATATTAATGCCAACCGTTCCCTGAATCCAAGCAGGACTTCCTGCTTCTACTATCAACCCTGACGTGATTGCACAGATGAACAGTATGGATGGATTGAGGTCCACAGGTTTTCAACACGGTTGAGATCAGACCTTTGGGAAAGCTGGACCTTTATCTGGTCCAAAAACGGATAAAGTTCAGGTTGGGTGTGTGTTTGGAATCATTGACCGGTTTAACCATCTGTTGATATGAGGTGAAGTTGAAGGATTTGGAGGTAGCCCATCTTTTTCCTTTTTCCTTCCACCTTATTTCACTACCACTGGTGGTGAAACAGACCCACAGCATGATGCTACCACCACCATGCTTTGTAGAGTCTTTCAGGTTCAAATTATTGAACTTTTATGCAAATATAGTTCTGACTTGTGGATTTTAAATCTGCTGATGAAACAGCAGTGAAAGTTGTTGGACCTTCTGGATATTCTTCTTCTCCCTGCTGATGGTAGCAAACTCTGTCTGTGTAGAAATGGGACCCAAATCTGAAGCTGGTTGCAGAAGGCTACGCTGCTAAATGTATCTGGAATCACAACCCGGAGCTGGAGGAGACGGGAGAGAATCTGTATGCAAGCACCGCGCCTCTGGACCTTAGAGTGGCTCTGGAGAAATGGTTCCTGGGTGAGTCATCTCTACACACCCTTATTTTCTGCTCTGTTTTCTTCAAACACGGCAACAGGGTCTGTAAAAACTGTTTCTTTGTTACTGAGGCTAGAGCTGATATATTTTAGCGGAACTTTCTGTGTCCAGAACGCCTGAACTACGACTACCAGAACAACAGCTGTGATGAAGATAAGATGTGTGGACACTACACACAGGTCACACACACAGTACATGTATTAATGCATGTGTGCAGGATCTATGAAGGTGATCATGACTCTTCGAACTGTGTGTGTGTTACAGATGGTTTGGGCCGACACTCACAGGGTCGGCTGTGCTTTCCATGCCTGCAACACGATGGAAGGACTAGACTGGGAGGGAGTCTCCTTCCTTGTCTGCAACTACTTCCCAGCGTCAGTTCTGACATTGCAACACAGCCACCAAACCACACAGAGCACAGACAGAAAAATACAACACACTCTTTATGTTCACATGAACATCTGTCAGTGTTAGCTGCATGAGTTAGCGCACAGGTGTGAACAGATCTATAAGCAGGAGTTTGGTCAGTTTGCTTCTCTGGTCTGGACCATACCGGTGTGGGTTTGCACAATGCCAGGATGGAAAGACATCAGCAATGACCCCAGAGAAGCAACTTTGTCTGTCCATTAATCAAGGAATATTTGTGAAAGCAATTTCCAGACTATCTGAAGTCTATCATCCTACAGAGAGAAAGATTATTCCCAAGTAGAAAACATCTCAGACAGTTGCCAATCTTCCCAGGAGTGGATTCACTCTGAGCTTACACCTGCATCTGCATCTGCACGAAGAAATCATTGCTGGCCATGATTGTCAATACCATGTTTGGAGAAACTTTTATGATGCATATCACCATACACACCTCATACCCACTGGTTGTCACATGCTGTGGGCTTAAGAGATCAACAGGACATCGACAGGTGTATAGTTGAGGCACAATTCTGGAGACTGATGGCACGAATGCAGGAACCTTGGAGGCCAGCAGCACCGATGCAAAAACCGTGGAGGCCAGCAAGAAAGGCCCATGGAGAACCCACGGAGAACCTTGCCAGGAGGTCAGCCGAGGGACTTTGGACACTGGTACCCACAGAGAAGCTCAAGAACATCGGAGCAGGAACACGAGGCGGGTCCACCTGGACACCCTTGTCGGAGACCTCTGGGGCAGCTTGGAGAAGGCTCCGGTGCTCAGAGGCAGCGAGTAGCAGGCTCTAGGACCTTAAGGCTGCATGGAGCAGGCGTTGGGATCTTGAGGCAGCTTGGGGCAGTAAAGGTGTCAGCCAAACTCCCCAGAGAAGGAGTGGCGTACTGGCACCTGGAGGTGGGCCAAGCCTGATTGGTGCACTACCACAAGCCATGACGTCAGAGAGAGTGGCTGTGGTGTGAAACCCTGCTGACACTGGCAGAAAAGGTGCAAGCCAAGGATCCAACAGCGAGGTGGGCTTGAGCTGCCAACGTCCTCTTCACTGGGTTGATGGACCACGCCGAGGAGGCGGATAGGATGCGAGCTGTAGCCTGGCAATGCAAGCACCAGCCTGGAACCTTAGAAGGCCTGCTGCATCTCCTCCAGCAGCAGTAGAGAAGGCTAAAAAAGAAAAGGTCATTGTGTTGCACTGATCTAGTCAAAGTCCAGCCCTCAACCTGACTAAATTGCTGTTGTAGACTTGTAGTGAGCTGTGCAGGAAGTAAAGCTCAACAAACTAGAGGAATGGGACAAGATTATTAAATGATGGTGCAGAGAAAGTCTGACAGGAAAGCCACTGCTGATCTTTTCAACTGAACATTACTTTGGGTTTTTTTGTTTACATTTTTTTCTATTCAGTTTCTTTAAAATTAACTCATTCACTACATATCATGTCAGGACACTGCAGGTTTCCTGTTTTCTTCCAGTTGGGCAATGAGCAACTTTTTGAAGCAACAAGCATCTTTTATCTCCACTGGAAACAGTTCCAAAGCAAAATGCCAAGCTTCTCCACACTCAGATTCCATCTTCTTTTTACTGTAAACTTTTATGATTTTTGTTGTGGTGTTAAATAAAATGTAAAATTGTGTATTTCATCACCCGAGACACAGGTCACATGACCATCGATGGTACCTTGACAGATGTGTCACTCAGCGGCTCAGTCATTATGGTGACCCTACACATCCGATGCAGATATTCATTCTGAATACTAATCTACATGTTGGACCAATTCCTATTAATGCATTATGATTTCTACTGGTAATACTGCTGCGCAAATACTCCCCCTAGTGGACAGCAATGATAGAGTCTGCTTCAGATGTGTTTTTGGACGGAACCACTGACTCGGAAGTTATCAGCAGTAATGAGAATGGTTGAGTATCTGCATCACATCATGTTCCATGTTCTGTTTGTGTTTATGTGTTCAGAGGGAACTATGATGCCCAGTGGCCGTATGTTGAAGGGGATTGGTGCTCCAGTTGTCCTGAAGAGCTCCAGAGATGTGAAAACAACCTGTGTGGTATGAAATGTTCTTGATCTATGTATTCTGACCCATCTGTCTCTACGGAAAAACATTTCTCTTTGTTTTGTATCCCAAACAGATCATAACCACTTAGATTAAAGTGTGCCTAGATGTTGCATGTTTGTAATCCAAGTAAAACCAATGCGCTGCAGCAGGAGACTGAAGGATGAAGACTGGCACTTTGTTTTGGATCTTGTTCTAAAGTTTTGTTTCCAGTTCCGGTTTGGTTTGGTTCGGTATATGATCCTAAACGTTGTGCAAGCACCCTGAAGGGTTTCAAACCTGAGCCAGGATCTATTACTGCACTTCTTCTTCTCTGCCTTCCTGTCTGTCTCTGATGAATAACAACAGTTTAAACCGACCCAAACTTAAGTTGCTTGGTTTGGTGAGGTGCTGGAAACGTGTTCATGGTGAGAACTCTGCAGAGCAGACGCCTCAGTTTTCTGACATATTTAGTGCTATTTTTTTCTGCAAAGCAAATTAATATGACATAAAATCTATAAAGGCTGACTGGAGAAAACATTAATTGTTTCTGTGCATCAGTGCAAATTCCTGTTTTCTGTTCAAGCACATTTGATGTTCATGCATGACCCTGCTGTCTGATTTCCCACATCTGTTGCTCATGATGAATTTCTTTCCTCAGTCTGGGAATCTTTGGGATCATTTCTGGATTTTCTCCTTCGTGTTTTCCTTTTTTCATATCATTGGACTCAGACACTAAGCATTTAGATCCAGGTTTCTTCTGTGGACGCATCAGGAATCATAAAATATTTCTAGCATCTCTGTCCTGCTTCTTTAACATATATATATTGTACCCCCCAAACTTAATAAAATCGTACAAATAGAAATTAGTTCAGCTTTTTTTACTATTTTCTATTTTAATTTCAGCATCAAATTCACTTTCTGAATTGTTGTAGCTCCATCAGTCATTGCGAATTGAAGTTATTTTAATATTTCACTCGTAGTATAAATGATTTTGATTTCTGTTGTTCTCACTGTATGCCATGTGATGGTTAAAGTAAGATATTTTCTGCTTTGTAGTACCTGACGTGGTGGATGAAGAGGAAGTAACTGTCAGCTCCTCTAATCTACCTCCAGAAGTTAGTCCTGCATCAACAAAAGAAGCCATAATTGAGACTTCTGCTAGTTCTCCCAGAGCTCCCAGTATTATCCCAACTGAGAGCGCTGAAAACATGCCTCCACCAGGAACTGCTGAACAGGACATCGTCTCTACTGATGTTCCATCATCCACATCCAGACCACAGGAGGAGGATGAGACCAACGATGTGGAGGAGGAGAAGCAGAGAGAAGAGAGCATCATCAGGAAGCAGGAAATATGGGAGAAATCAGTGCCTAAGACCAAAATATCCGCTGGTTCTGTATCCACACCATCGCTCCTGTTGGCCTGTCTGACTGGAGTCCTGATTCTGTGGCTGTGAGGAGAAAGAGGAGGAAAGTAGAGGAACCTAGGTTCATTGATGTTAACCCACCCTGCAGTAACAAACTGCTTCCTCTGCACAGCAAAATGGGTCAGTTAATAATTCACACTCGACAGAAAACAAGCTGCTGTTTAACCTACATCTGTTTGAGGTCTGGACTTAAATCTGGGTCAAATAAAGTCTGCAGAACCTGTTTCGGCCTGAATGAAACCAGAATCTGGTCATCCGTGAAATGCTGGGCCCAGATAAACACGCTGTTCTCATGGGAAACAATCTCTCACCATCTGCTCTGAGAGTTTTTCCTTTTCCACTGGAAGCAGGATTTTCCCCCCATAGCTGATAAATTAGAAAGATCTCAATCTCAAAGCTCACACTTTAAAATATGAGTCTAGTTAAAACCTGCTTTATTTCCACAGTTAACAGTGTTTACATTGTGACATTAAAGGGACGATTCAGTGTTGCTGATGTGTAGTTAATCTTACCTCAGTATAGATCAGGAACTGGTATGAATCGGTGGTAGGATGGGATGTCGAACTCCAGTCCTTGATGGCTGGTGTCCCTGGTCCAACACACCTGAACCAAACAGCATGAATTCAAGTTGTACAGAGTCCTGCTAATGACCCAAATATTTGACCCTCCAGGGCTGGAGTTAGAAATATGTGTTTTATATGTTTATAGATGTTGCTCTGCTTGAACACACCTGATTCAAACGAGTAGGTCATTAACAGCTTCCTGCAGATTAGTGAGCTATTGGACTGAGGTGTGTCTGATGTTCAGCAGTGGACTGTTTGAGTGTCTGCAGGGTGACGAGGGCTTTTATTATGTCTCTAAGAAGAATGTTAACATACAGAATCATCTCATGATGGATAAACCATCATAACACATCACATTTAAGATGTTTTCACTAGGAATTAAAAACAAAATGCAGGAGAACTTGTCTTGAAAGATAACTTCTACTTTAACTCTCTGACTGAAACTGGTCACCAGCTAATAATTTACTCATCTCTGCATCCGTGTCGGCAGGAATTACATTTAACTCTGACAAATATGATGTAAATCTGAACAGATGATAAAAAAACATTTAAACCTTTGTTCCCTTTCAACAATGATTTGTAAAGATTGATTTAAAAGTGATTCTGTTCATGTAAAACGTTACAGTCTTGTCTTTTAATGCTTTCTTCCAGTTTTTGAAAATCTCTGATGGCCTCATAAACGGTGGATGATTGTGTTTATATATTTACAAATCAGCTTCATGACTAAAATATATTAATTTTTTATCAGTCTCATGTATATGAGGGGTTATTCTTGAGCTGAGCTCTGATTGCATTTAAAAGAAATAAGAATGTTTGATAAAAAAATGTGTTCATTGTCATAATATTAAATGATTGTATTGAACTAATCCCTGACAGAAATAATGATTGTCTTATTAGTAAGGTCTATCCATCGTCTGCTTATCCTCGCAGCGTCATGGAGGTGGTGGGGGGGCATGTGTTAGTGTCCAGCCGCCAGTGGGCAAAAGGCGGGGTACACTGTGGATGGGTCGCCTGTTCATATCACAGGGCAACCCACTAACTCCTCCCTCATTTAGAGACACCAGTTAACCTAACAGTCTTGTCTTTGGACTGTGACGAACGGAGTACCCAGAGAGATCCCAGGCATGCACGGAGAGAACATGCTAACTCCATGCACCCCAGGCTGTGATTTGAATCCAGAACCTTCTTGATGTAGGCAACAGTGATTTTGGTTCTCACTATTTAGCTCATACTCGTTGAAAGTTTGGACAGGAAAGAGAAAGAATGAACACCAAACAAAGACCATCCGCTCTGGCCACCATGAACCTCCACAACAAAACTTACTCTGGTCTGGAATCAGACCAGAGTAAGTCTGATTACTCTGGGGCAAGAACAATGAAACCCCTGAAAAGGAGAAATGATTATTATAACATCCTGAAACAAAACCTTCCGTTTAAGCAAAGGTGATTATGTACAGACATCTGACCCACAGATTCTGTTGGATTCTTCATTTGTGACCAGAACACAGAACTTCCTGGTCTTGATTAAATGTTTCATACATTTGCAGAGGTGCTGTGGCATCTGTGCTGGAGATGCAGTTTCTCCATTATGTGACCCCCGGAGTTAAACATCCACTAATGAGATTTTTGCATCATTTGTTGAAATGTGTCACATTATCACTAGATGGCGCTTTATCACCAACAAAGAGTCATGATAAGCTGCTGCATGAGCACAAATATTAGCTTGATTTTATGTATGAGAGAAAAGCAGAAACAAAGAACGTTACAGAAACCTAGAATACAAATCACACACAACCAGCCCTGATGATCTGCATCCTGCAGGCTGGAGGTGAGGGAGGCATGGATGCATCCTGCTGGCTGGATACAGTTGGGGAATGGGGTTGCTGCAGACAGAGAGGGAGGGAAAAGCATGCACAGCAAAAACAAATTGATGACAGAGGAATAAAGCAGACAAAAAGCCTGAATGGATTCAGCGATGCTCTCAGCCAATCACAGGCACTGCCTCCCCTCCTTCACCATCCAGACTCTGTTATTGGCTGCTGGGAGCAGAGATGCAGAGACACAGCAGGATAAAGAAGAGGAAGAAACAGTCAGAGGAGGCCAGCTGTTTTCCACACCTCCACCTCTCTCTCTTTCTCTGTTTCTGCCAGTTCATCAGCAGTTTCTCTGCCTCACTTGCTCATGCTGCTTCCTCAGGTCAGACAGGGTTTATTTAACATGATGGACCTGCAGCCCACCAACTGGAGTTACTGCAGCTGCTGTTTACCCCAAGGCATCATGGGAGCTGGAGTCCCCCGGGGGGCGCAGGAGGACAGCTGATCAGCTGAGGACTGTGGGTCAGCAGAGTTGGGAGATGTGAGCTGGTGGGCGTACGGTGCTCAGCAAACTCGTCGTCTTCTCTCTCCTCGTCTCTGTTGCAGCTTCATCCTTACCTTCCTCTCCTCCCAGCCTCACATCTCCTCCTGCATCTCCCCACTGACTCACACCTTTTCCAGGAAAAGCCAGGATGGGTTGTCGCCTCACTCGGACCAAGGTGAGTGGACTGCAGCAGGTGTGTTTGAAGTGATAGGGATGGATGGATGGATGGATGGATGGATGGATGGATGGATGGATGGATGGATGGATGGATGGATGGATGGATTGTGTTTGTGTCTGTGGAGACGAGGGGGAAGCAGCAAGAAAAGCAAAACAAAACATTCCTTCATGCTGTTAGATTTTATTTTGTATCAAATAAGATTTCTGTTTTTCTCCCCAATCTCCTTAACTAATGAATGAAAAACCTGCTAAAAATCTGGAAATTAAATTTATAATTTATACAATGGTCTATTTAACAACCTTAAAGGGTCACATGTTACGGGAAATCCTTTTCGGTATTTGTTTTGAAGTGACCATCCTTCGATCATTCTGCCAGAACTGCAGGGTTCTGTTGAAAAGAAAGATCTAGAAAGTGTGGAGCGTGACTTTGTATTCAGCCCCCTTTACTCAGATTCACAGAAATAAAATCCTTCAGATGTCACCTAATTAGTAAACAGGGTCAAATGGTGTGTGATGTAATCTGAGACTAAGGTCTGAGGTCTGTTAAAGAACATTAGAGAACAACCAGCATCATGAAGACCAAGGAAAAAAAACTGACAGGTCAGGGAGAAAGTTCTGGTTCTGTTTAAAGCAGGGTTAGGTTCTAGAGCATCCCAAGCTTTAAACATCTCTTAAAGCTCTGTTCAATACATCATCTGAACATGGAGAGAGGATGGACCAACTGCAGACCTACCAAGACATGGACATCCACCTAAACCAAGAGACCCATGGAAACTCTGGAGAAGCTGCAGAGATCCACCGCTCAGGTGGTAGAATCTACCCACAGGACATCTATTAGTCGTGCACTCCACAAATCTGACCTTCAGCGATGAGTGGCAAGAAGAGATCACCTTGAACACACCATACCCACCAGAAAACATGATGGTAGCAGCATCATGCTGTGGGGATAGTTTTCTTCAGCAGGTACAGGGAAGCTGGTGAGAGGTAAATCCAGGAAAATCATGAAGGAAAACCTGTTAGATGCTGCAGACTTGAGAATTGGGTGGAGGTTTCCTTTCCAGGAGGGCAACCGTCCTGAACATACAGCCAGAGCTAGTAGTGCCCTCCACAAACCTGACCTTTATGGAATAGGAGCAAGAAGAAAGCCACCGTTGAAGGAAAGCCATCAGATGTTGTGTTTGCAGTCAAGTAGAAGACACAGCAAACGTGGGCCAGAAGGTGTTCTGGCAGAGGAGACCAGAATAGAACTTCCTGGTCTTCGTGCAAAATGCTACGTTTGGATAACTAAGACTACACATCACCTTAATCACAGCATCACCACAGTCCAACACGCTAGTGGCAGTATCATGCTATTGGTACCTTTTTCAGCAGGATGAGGAAGCTGGTCTGCAGAGATGGTGATACCAGCTTCTGACTCCGACTTGAGTTGCACTTAAGATGCAACAATAAAGACTTGAGACATGACTTGGACTCGAGGCTAGGAGCTCTTAAAAACAATCCTTATCTGATGTAGCCAGGAGTGAAAGCTAGCCGGTATGTAGACAGAATTACACTTCCTACTTATCAAAATAAAAGAACTTCCTGTTCTCTTCAATAAAATCCGCAAACTTCAGTAAATCTCGTTTCCTTACCTCGTTCCTTGTTTAATATTAAAAGCAAGGTTTTAGATGTGGATTCAGAACATCCAGCTCAGAGCCAGGAGGAAGGACTCCTCCAAAGCCTGCAGTAGATAGTGAAGAAATCCACAATATGAACACCGAGATTAGCAAGTCTCTATAAAGATGACATGCAAAAGCACTCAGAAAGTCAACTTTAGCAGATTTTCATCTCTATTATTTTTTTTAACACAAATCTAAATTTTATTTCAAATAGAGTAAATATTAGAATTAATTATCTAAGTAGTTTATAGCAGCTCATAACAGTTTTCATTTGTTCTTTTATGTAAAAGATTAAAATACTTTTTTAAACTTTTTTTAATTTTTAAATGTTCGTGTATTGGGGCGTAGCGGTAGAACACGCGACCCATGGATGGAGGCTTCAGTCCTCGATGCTGCTGTTCCAGGTTCAGGTCCTGACCCGGGAGACCTGTGCTGCATGTCTTCCCCTCTCTCCAAAGCATTCCTGTCTGCCACTAGTCCCACAAAAAGATGTCCATGTATTAAATTAGAGGAAACATGGAACTGCAGCAGTGATAGTTGCAGACTTGATGGCAAGCATTGTATGATAAATGACCATTTCAGTCATTTGAGGCCTGAGGCTTGAACTGGACTTTGGGAAACATGACTTGGGATGATTTCTGATGGTCAGAGTTGATGAGAAGATGGTTTGGACTACATCCAGGAAAATCCTGGAGGAAAACCTGTATAATAGAATGTTTCTTATCAAAGTGGGAGAGAAATTAATTCACAATAAGAGAAAATCCGGACTTTGTCTTTCTAAGTTTTATTCAAAGGCATTTCTGCGTTTGAAGACCCTGTCACTGACGAGTCAGTGAAACAGAGCCCAGAACACAGTTTACAGACAGTATTTATAGCAGAATGTGGGTGTTACCTCAGCTTCAAAGAGTCTAACTTTACGGCCCCTAAACCTTCCCAGGACAGAGATAAGACAATCATGAATGAAGACCCCATCTGCCCCCCCTTAGGGAGTGCTGACCATCATTCATCAACAAATGGCTAGAGGCCATCTGCTCTAAGAAGACAGAACACTATTCAAACACATAGGTCAGAGGAGAAAGGTGAATGAAAGTTCACAACAATTTGGAATACTTTGGAGCACTAAATGAAGAATTTCCATAACACCTGTTAGATGCTGCAGAAGACTTTAGACTGGGGTGGAGGTTCACCTTCCAGCAGGACAGCCACCCTGATCATACAGCTAGAGATACAATGGATGGTTTAGATCAAAGGATATTTATGTGTTACAATGGCCTAGACAAAGTCCAGACCTAAATTTAACTAAGAATCTGTGGCAGGACTGGACATCTGATGTTTACAGATGTTCCCCATCCAGCCTGACTGAGTTCGGGTTGCTTTGCAAAACTGGTACCCTGACAACCCAAAACACCTGCAGCCATAAAGGCAGCAAAAGGGAGCTCAAAGAATACACGAGCATGCCACACTTTTCAGATATTTCTTTGTAAAACATTTATGAAACCATGCACACTTTCCCTGATGTGTGTGATTGTAAAGAGACAGAATGTGGAACAGTTCTGCACAGTTCTTTATGTCCACCCAACTCCAACTTTTAACCCTCATGGACTCATTTGACCTCTGAACTTTGTATATGCTGACCAATCAAACTTTGACTGTTCTGTTTCTGTTGGTGTTCTTGCACAGTGAGTGTTTTAAGGTTTTTATTGTGTTCTTTATGGGCTATCTATGTCCCATTGGAAAATAAACGACCATTGGTAATTTATTTCTGCTTTGTAGCACATAGAGAGCCAGACCTTCGCCTGCTGTTTCTCCAATAAATACAGAATGAAACATTTTTATGGACTTGGGCAGGTTGCTGTCTCAAAGGATTTATATGCAACATTTGAGTTGATGAAACTTGGCTTCTGATTATAAATTTGGTTTTAATGTCATAAGTGGGAGTATATAAGCACGTTGCTGACTGGATCCCATATAGTGTCAGCATCATCTTCTAAGCAACCGAACATCAGCTGCACAATAGCAACACTGCATAGAACAAAGATGTTAGAGTATCACATTTATTTGGACTAATGTAAAATATCTTTCTGTTTTTTGCATTGACTACAACCCTTGTAATGAAGACACGTGCCCTGCTTTCTCCCTCCTTGTTATTATGACACGGTGTTAACGAGTCACAGACTGGGACCTGCTTAGAGGAGCTGTTGGTGGAAGTTTCGCTGTTTGCTGAGAGCTCGGGTTCTTTAACAATCAAACATGTTTCTCGAGTCGTTAATCCGCATTCTGGATTAATACGTTTAATTCTAAACAACGTCGTTCGCTGGACCTGAGCCAAGCAGGCTTATTAACTTTGGAACCGGGCAGTGGGTCAGTCAGAGTGTCTGAAGCGTCTCCATATCACTTTCAGGTCACTACAGAACAAAATGATGAACCATCATCTCAGATTAATGCTTTCAGGTCTTTTCTGTTTTTGTGTTTAGATGTGTTCACCTCGCCTCAGTTATGTCCAGTGGGCCCATACCATAACACTGCCTCCACTGTGCTTTACTGTATGGGGTTTTACAGGAGACAAATGAAAGGTCCATCAGATCAGGATCATTCTGCAGTTTGATGAATGGTCTCCAAACAAAGCATTGTAAATCGTCCAGAGAAGCATCCCGTATCAGCAGCTGTTTCTGTTGTTCATCCAGGGAAGTTACTGTAGAGTCTGCAGGGTTAACCTTTCAACCCAACATGTGACGCCGGCGGAAGGAATACTGAGGTTCAGAAAACAGTAGAACCTCTCAGAGCTGTTCATTTGGACTTTTTTAAATCATGAAGCAACTTTACTTTGAGCTGTTGGAAAAATTGTGAAACAGCAGAAAGAATGGCAGAGGTCCAGTCAAACAGAGAACCGCCTCCCCGAGCCTGTAGGTCCGGGTTCTGTCAATGCGGATCACATTACAAAGCACTGAGAGGCAAACGACTCAAATTGCAAACTACAGAAAATCTTTTCGTCTTGAATTCATTTCTTCTTGGAAGTTCAGACCTGAAGAGTCACAGCTGAATGTTCTGGTGTTAGCTTCAGGAGGTTCTACACATTCAGTTCTGTTTGTTTCTTTGAACTGGACACTTTCAGTTATTTGATACTCACTGTTCAAAAGGTTCAGTTTTCATTTGTTCTTCCAGTTTTGACCTAAAAGTGAAAAACTGCTACCTGCGTTAAGGTGTCCATCTGTTGCATTTCATTTTATTTGGTTAAATTGGATGGAAACTCTGGAGGCGAAGCCACAGCTGAACGTTTGAACCGAGTCGCTGGTCACTAAAGTATCAGGAAACTTTTAAGGGATTTGAGGATAAATGTGATACTCAGGGCATCTTCAGCTGTTCCACAGTTGAACAGAGACATGTTTTAATCATCAGAGGGAAGACGAAAACCAAACAAGCATCAAGTTACTGAAAACAGCTGATTTATCTTTGGAAGCTGGGCTGCAGAGCAAAATATATACATTTAATGTTTAATGTTTTATTAAATGTTCCATATTATGTCATTTTTTATCAAATAGTTTTTTTTTTCTTTTTGGTAAAGCAGCAGCAGCAGCAACATGTTTTTGTCACTAATGCAACCCCATATTAAACTGCCTTTAGCAGTGAGGGTGTGCAGGATTGTGTGTCTCTGTGTTGTCCCATGTTGGACGCGCGACCTCCCCAGGGGGTCCCTGCCTCCGTCCCAAAGACTGCTGGAGACAGGCACCAGCCCCCACTCCATGACCCCGCATGGTGAAGCTTAGATAATTAATGAAACATGAACTTTGATGACACCCTAGTGTTACCCTCTAAGGTCCAGTTTGTTGTTGGACCCACCGATGCCAGCAGTAGCAACTTTACCTATGAGTGTGTTCATAGTTAGCTGTTCTGTTCTTTGTACATTTGGATTTAATTTC
This sequence comes from Crenichthys baileyi, assembly GCA_036173005.1. Lineage (NCBI taxonomy): Eukaryota > Metazoa > Chordata > Actinopteri > Cyprinodontiformes > Goodeidae > Crenichthys > Crenichthys baileyi. The sequence goes on along the minus strand of JAHHUM010000466.1, from coordinate 51,920 downwards.
TCTCAGATCATTTGCCTTCCCTTTATGGTTTCTAGTTTCTTTGGATCTCTGTTCAGCTCCCTCTGTGTTAATTAGCCTCCCTCCCTCAGCTTCCCTGCCTTCATTGTGCCACAGCTGTCCCACATTTCCTGTGATCCTGGTTCTCTTGTCAGTTTCCTCCTCTGCTTCAGTTTTAAGTTCTGTGGGTCTCTGGGTCTGTTTCTCTTGATGTTACTAGGTACATACTCCATGTCCTGACCTCCTTATCATGTGCTGTAAGTTGTTTTAGTCGTGGCTGCTGCCACATTCCTGTGTTTGGGTCCTTTACCAAACCACATTATGACATCTCATAGAAAGAAAAACTGATTCAGATCATTTGTATTTATCATCTGAACAAATCTTTGCACAGATTCTTAAGCTCCTGGTGAAGAATCAGGATGTTTTGGATAATTTTTTAAAAATGATTGCTCTTGACTGGAAAAGGGTGGCTTGTCCTCTTCAGGTTGGAGGGGAGTTCCTGCCTCAAGTGGAGGAGTTCAAATATCTCGGGGTCTTGTTTACGAGTGAGGAGAGAATGGAGCGGGAGATCGACAGACGGATCGGTGCGGCTGCCGCAGTTATGGGGGCGCTGTGCCGGTCTGTTGTGGTATAGAGAAAGTGAGCCGAAAGGCGAAGCTCTCAATTTACCGGTCGGTCTACGTTCCTGCCCTCACCTATGGCCAGAACTTTGGGTCAAGACCGAAAGAACGAAATCCCGGATACAAGCGGCTGAAATTTGTTTCCTCTGTAGGGTGGCCGGGCACTCCCTCGCTGCTCCTCCACATCGAGAGGAGCCAGTTGAGGTGGCTCGGGCATCTGTACCGGATGCCTCCTGGACGCCTTCCTCTGGAGGTGTTCCAGGCACGTCCCACCGGAAGGAGGCCTAGGACACGCTGGAGGGACTATGTCTCTCGGCTGGCCTGGGAACGCCTGGGGCTCCCTCTGGAGGAGCTGGAGGAGGTGTCTGGGGAGAGGGACGTCTGGAAGTCTCTGCTGAGTCTGCTGCCCCTGCGACCCGGTCCCGGATAAAGTGGAAAACGACGAGTACGAGTACGAGAACTGAACTCTGAGATACTGATTGTACAGAAGATGCTTCTCAGAATGAAAGCTGGCTCATATTTGGGCTCAAACAAAAGGATCTCTTTCCCTCAAAAGGCTTATTTGAATATGTTCGTGTGTTAACGGCTGAGCAGATTACAGCTCCAGCTTCACATCTGCACATCAGATGGGAGTTTTTCTTGGAAAACGGCTTTTTGCTGCTTTTTTCTTCTTGTTGTAGCACAGCTGTACGTCTCTGTAATTACTGTCAGTGAAAACTAAATACCCATATTTCAGTCATTTTCTACTGCTTATTCCATAGTGGGTCGCGGGGGAGCTGGTGCCTATCTCCAGCAGTCTATGGGCGAGAGGCGGGGTCCACCCTGGACAGGTCGCCAGTCCATCGCAGGGCAACACACAAATAACCACGCACACACTCATTCATACACCTAAGGCATGTCTTTGGACTGTGGGAGGAAGCCGGAGTACCCGGTGAGAACCCACGCATGCACGGGGAGAACATGCAAACTCCATGCAGAAAGACCCCCGGCTGGGAATTGAACCCAGGACCTTCTTGCTGCAGGGCAACAGTGCTACCAACTGCGCCACCGTGCAGCCCTAAATACCCATATTGCCAGGTAATATAAAAAACAATATGGGTATTTATTGTTTTTTATATTTCCAGGCTGAGCACATTGCTAAGTAAAATGCTTGTCTGCTGGATTAGTGTTTTCAAGTTGTTTACCACCCAGTTTGTTGTTTTATCCTTGAAAGGTTGATGCTCTAATGGCGCGACGGAGCAGACATTTGAGAAACATGGGAAACAAAGGAGGTTCTAACATGAGCTGATGACTGCTGAGGTGACCCGAATGCTTCACTACATCCACCACAGGGTGCTCAGCTCATGCAAACATGCATCTATAATTAATTTAAGGATGAAACAGTGATTGCCATGTTTCCTTTCATTTTCATGGCTGATCAGACAGTGAAGCCAGAATATTTCATGTTTCATCTCATCAGCTTTGTTTCATTAAATGTCCATCCTTCAGCTCCAAGATTTCAGGCTGCAACAAATAAACAGCTGGAATATCTGTGGGAACAGTTTTACACATCTTTGTATCTACCACGACCCAGGTACCAAGTAAGGAGGAGGTCTCACAGCAGGATTTCTCCCTCACAGACCTTAAGGGAGGTGTATTATATATAGGACTTCATTAAAAGGCATAAATCATGTGAGAGAAGCAGATCGTTTTCAGGAGAGCAACCAGATGAGCGATCCTCTCCTGCATCATTAATTAATCTTCAGAGAGCTGATTTTAGCTGCAGCCGAGCAGTTAGTGAGATGATGGGAAAGGGAAAGCCTCCAGTCTGCCTCAGTATTTGTTATTTATAGAAACACTCCACATGCATCCTTCAGCATGGTTACCAATAAATCAGGTTTGAACAGGCGGCCAGTGGTCATCTGTCCCCTAATGTGAACATACAGGAGTGATCATTTCCCAGTTCATTGTTTCAACTAACATCTGCAGGTCAGGTTCCAGCTGCAGACTGGGATCCTCTATCTGTGGCTGCTGTCTGCAGAGCAACAGAGCACGCTGTTGATTTGAGTCGGCTTTAAGAACAGCACAGTCGGCCGTTTCATGTGACTTCATGGAGATTGACAGGTTGACATAAATGGGTGGCGGTGCATGCAGAGCTCAGGGCTCCGTGCAGCCAGTAGTTGTACAGTGCACCTCCTTTAAAAACAGCTCAAACTGTGGGAATCATGTCAGGAATGATTGTTTGTGTTGCATGTCAGAGCTGATGCAGGCCATTATGTCCATCCTGAATGCACAGGAACAAAGCATTCACATATCAATTTATTTTAGGGTTTCATCCATTCATTTCATTGAAGCTGACACTCTTTGTGTGCACGCTACAAAAGAAAAGGGTGACTCACCCTCCACTTTTCACAAATCACACAGCTCACCATCTATTTTCCTCCTGAGTGTTTCTGTCAGAGGAAAAGCTGTTCAGCTCAGAGATGTTTGCCTTTCTGTCCTTCAGTGTCAGTCGTAGCTCCTAGTTTTCTAACCTTCTTCCATCTGATCTTTTTATTTGAGTATTTCATTATCAGCGGATCGTTTTAGCACCTTTCAATCTGAGTAAATCCCTGCAGAATCTGCTGGTAAAACTGTCCCCTATGGTTGGCTTTCCTCGCTGAATATCTGATGGTGGCTTCTTTAAAGTGCAGAATGTGTTCTTGTTTCCCATTGTGGGCTGGCAATCAGAGGGCGATGCACTTGTGTAACGGCTCTGTGTGATGATACCACACTGAAGTTACTGCTTTATGCAACAAGACTTTATAAAAATAGACAATTCTTCTGTCACATGGCTGCAGAACCTGACCAGGAAACCAGAAGAAAGAGCTGCTTTAATCTGAATTTAGAAAATCAGTTGAACTTACCGCTCATGATGTCCTTAAAGGTTCATCTGCATAATATTAGGTTTTAACAACAGATACAACTTGGTTTCAGTCCAAGTCGTCACCTTCTGACACTCATTCAGAACCTTTCAAACACATCAGTTTTGATTGTAACCTTTTCACATCTTTAAAGCAAGAAATTTGTTTAAATGATGCAAATATGACAAAGTAATTCAGAGATTCTAAAACAACTGTTCTAAGCCTGGGCTCAAAGGTATAGATTTTCCTCAACATAAACTGGGAGCTTGTTCCATAAAAGAGGAACCAGACCAATGAAGATCTGTCTCCCATTCTACCTTTAGAAATTCTAGGAACCACCAGCAAACCTGAAGAAACCTGTTTAACATGGGAAAGCACATGTACTGGTCCAAGAACACACCAAGGTTCCTTACATAAGATCAGGAGGCCGCGTTAATGGCACCCAGAGTCAGCGACTGACTAAGCTGTTTGTTCTTCAGATGTTCTGATCCGAATACAAAAATTTCTGAAATCTGTGTTGTCTGAATTTTAAAGCAGAAGATTAAAAGTCATCCAGGATTTAGTGGAAGCGTATATACAGAAAATAGAAGTGGCCCGGGTATCGGGCCCAGACGGGTGACAGAGGTGGATGAAACTGATGGCTATTTATTAGATTTAGCTTTGTATGTTATACTTAGTTTTCTTTTTACTGAGGTATTAGACTTCTTAACCTGGACCTGAGTCCGAATTTCGTACCTTAACAGATGAATGTGAGCTGGTATGATAATAAAAACCCTTGAATCCTTAGAAAAATGAGGAGTTGAACAAATGACACTGAAAGTTATGACACAAAGTGTCCAAAAAATCCCAAATCTAAAAACACGACACAAAGAGCAGAACCAGAGACAGAAATCCAACAAACAGACTGAATAAAGCAGGGAGTCTTCTGAGGACAGGTGATGATAGGTGGGAGACTAAATAACCAACGTTAGAGCAGCTGAGTGAGGAGACCAGAGAACCACAGACAGGGGGAACCTAAAGGACCGAACAACAGAACAGAAACTAAACACACAGGACCCAGAAACTAGACAACAGTACAACAGAACATGACTCAACATGAGCAAGACCCCAAACAAGACAGCAAGAGGCAAGGGAAACAGGAGGTAAAGAGAATACAGAACAGGAAGAACCAGACTAATCACAACAAACTAGGAAACTAAAACTTAGAAACTCAAAATAGAACCAGAACTACCACTAAAAGAACAGAACAGTCCAAACCATCCCGACACCAACACTGAATGTTGATTGGTGGAAATCCGTCTTCTTTTTAGCTAATTTTAAATCTGACACATCATGTCCACCGCCAACATTACTGGCAGCTAACTGGATCAGATGCACCGCCGGACCCACTTGTCACCATTTGATCAGTAGTTCTGGTTGTGTAAGAAGTGCTGTGTGGTTGCAGTGGTTCCATTTAAGCCTCCCAGGCAGGATTTAGCTGAGAATCTGTTTGTTTCATTTCACCACATCACATCTTGGCAAGTTTTCTGCCTGGGACACTTTTCTGCGCGTTGGATCAGATTTTGTGCTGAGAAAGAAAAGTGTCACATTTGGTGAGTTTGGGGAGTCAGTGAAAACCGAGTCAAAGTTTCATAAACAACAGCGAGAGGCGGAGGGATCAGTCTATGTTACTGTCAAAGTGCAGCAGAGTGCGGCACACATCTCCAGGGTGCAGCACATCACTCTCCGCTTCGCTGTGTCTCTCTGAGCTTCAGTGTTCATGTCTCTTTGTTTGGTTTCGTGGGTCAGATTGTGTGTGTATGCGTGGCCCCGGGGCCGTGTGCTGTCTGAAAAGACTCGAGTGCGGGTCCCGAGGTTACAGGGGAATGAATCCTGACCTACATTGAGCTGCATCTTAACTCGCAACACAAGCAGCCACCATTACAGCGAGCCCCCAGCAGTGAGTGTACTGCAGGCGGTGGGATGTCCTCGCTGGTCTCAGCTGACAGAATGGTGACACACTCCTGTTTCAGACACTTCCTCCTGAATTTAATCTGAGAGATGATCCACTTCTATAAAACCACTGTATAATAAAACCGAGAAAATCTAGAAGTATACTGTTGCAGCTGCTGGCTGTCAAGGCAAGAAACATTAAAATGTGCTTAAAGAGAACATTTCAGCTGATACATTTAAAAACAATTAAGCTAAAAGAACTTTAGTTTATTGGTTAAATAAGGAAACCCATTTACCCGAACCTTTAAGACCAAAGACAAAACAATAATAGATCTAATGTATGGCAAACCCAGCCCCAAGATTAATCCAGAACGTTTTGAGTTTGCCATACTTATGGTATTTCAGATTAATGGAGGACACCCTCCACCTCGTTAAGGTGGTGTTTATGAGTGTGGAGTTGTTTGGGTGAGAATAGATCTGAACAGGGTCTCAACCAGGAAACGGTGAATTATCCTTCCACGCAAGGTGGATCAAGGTTTTATTTGCAGTGGTGACAAGGTTGCCCCTGAGAAACCCCTGAGATGGTCCTGAAATATGAATCGTGACTGAAAGAATGAGATTCTGGATGCCAGCAGCTGAGAGGAGCTTCCTCTGTAGGGTAGACTTGTTGATCCTCCACATTGAAAAGACCCTAACCCCAACCTGTCACTTCGGTCATCATGTTGTTTTTGAAAGCGCTCCAGAAATAAACCTCAGTGGCTAATCTGATCAGGAGGCCGTGCTTTGGAGGTTTTCCAGGTGCCTCCACCCTGGGAAAAGACCCCAGGACAGGGGTCTCCAAGTCCAGTCCTCAAGAGCTACTATTCTGCAACTTTCAGATGCATCCCTGCTCCAACACACCAGAATCAATTGACTGAATTACCTTCTCATTATGTCATCAGGTTTTGCAGAGGTCCTGGTAAAAAGCCATTCTTTTAGACCAGGGTTGAATTTAAAGGTTTCAGGACAGCTGCTCTTAAGACCCGGAATTGGAGCCCCCAGCCCCAAGAAAGAGACAAATATCCCTTCTGGTGCAGTGAAACCTCCGGATCCTCCAGAATGAACTGAAGAGAGCTGCTGAGGAGAAGGTTGTCTGGGTTTTCCTGCTGGACCTGCTAACTTCACAACCTAACTGGCCAGTTATTAATGAAACTAGCTTTTATCATGGTAAAAAAACGAACCAAGATAAACAAAGTCAGTAACAGAAAGCTACATGAAACCACATGCATCCCATCTGCAGAATAAGCTGTCAGGACAGAATCAACATTCATCGGGTCCTCAGCGGGTCTCTGATGATCATATTGCACTGTTTTATGCATATTTTTTTAAATCTAGAATAATCTTTAGCATCAACAAATCTTAGCAGCCATTTTTCTGTTTGTGTTTATCCATCTCTCCTGCTGATGTGGGGGAAGTTTGGTCCACTGTCCTCTGAAGGCCCCACCAAAGCATTTCAGGCTGAGGTCTGAACTTTGACTAAGCCTTTGCGGCAACTTGATTTTCTTTTCCAGGCATTCTGTTGTAGATTGTCTGTGGTTTTTGGATAATCGTCCCGTTGATGGCCCAGTTTGAACCAGGCTTCAGCCGTCGGACACATGGAGTCACATTTGACATCCAACCCTCTCGTGCACAGTGGTCACCACAGTGCACAACTGTCCACAATAAGTCTTCATTTATGTGTGTGGGTGTTTATGATATACTTCCATGGATGTGGGTTATTCCATACACTGCCTCCTACTGGCCAACAAGTGTAAGTTCACATAAACATCCATGACTGACAGCTAACCAGAAACGGTATCAAATCTTAAATATTTTTCAATCTTTCTATATCCTGAGACGCTTACAGGTAAATGAATACTGGCATTATCAATTATTTACTAATAGAACTGTTATAACTGTTCCCAAAAATACAGATTTTTCATTGGTTAGAAAGTTGCAATTCCTTATTTACGTTAAAGCGTAGATCATGCTTCACTAGCAATATTGCTGGCAGTACTGCTTCTATCAGCTCCTGAAAATACTTCAACTGCAGTAAAACCTATGAAGGTCAATGGAGCTGAGGATGCTGAGGAAATGTCAGAGTCAGTTCATTTTTTAATATTCATTTATCATTACATTATATATATATATATAATATATATATATATATATATATATATATATATATATATATATATTAAAATGGTCATATATTTAGCCACAGAAATTCCACATTATTCTATGTTTCTTCCTCTAGGGATGGTACTGTATGTCTCTATTTGTCACACAGTTTTCCATTTGAGTGAATATGTGGAAAAACTGATTGAATGAATTAAGACATTTTATTATTATATTTTGTAAAGATCCCTGAAAACAGGAAAAATCTGAAGTGAAATTATTGTAATTTATGCATGAAATTGCTTCAATACTTTGGTATACAGAGAAGCTTATGGTGCCCACTGTGGCTTCAAAAACAGCCCAAATCATCAACCTTCCACCGCCATGCTTGACATTTTAATCAGAGGTGCTGATATGCTGTGTTTGGACAGGCTGTGTCTCCTCATAACATTATGTCCCTGGAATATTGTCCAAGTTTACTACAAAGATAAGATTTTAAATAAAGAGTTTTTGCCTCATTGAAGATTTATTGTTGAACATTGTTGTTTAGCTCACAACCTGTATTTTTTTCTTTCTATGTAAAATGACTCAGTTTTGATCTTTTTTAGATAAAAGGGTGTGTGAATCATGCTGCACTTTATGTAACACGATTACAGTCAGGCATGCCAGAAGGTTGGAAAACCAAAGCCCCGCCTTGTCCTGAAGGCTAAACTCCCACGCTATAAATGTGTTTTTCTGCAGCTTCAGGTGTTCAAACCAACCTGCTGAAGCCCTTCTAGCTAAAGCTACAAATGTTTAAAAGGACAGAACAAACACAACTCAGTGAAGTTGGCTTTCTGGGAGTTTGAACTGAGATTCCTGAATGCAGAAACTGTGTGTCCCTTTGTAATGTTAATTACAGCATTGTTTCTGACTCAGGCTTAAAATGCACAAATACTCTGCTGCAACTATGGCTTGGCCCGGAGGAGATCAGCCTCTGGTTCTACTGAGGTGTTCAGGGAGCCCAGATTGCTTTGATAGTTGCCTTCAGGTCATCTGCCTTGTTGGTTCTGGTGTCTTTCATCTTCCTCTTGACAATCCTCCATAGATTCTCTATGAGGTTCTGGTCAGTCCAGTTTGCGTGCCAATCAAGCACAGTAACACCATTCCTTTGGCATTGTGGAGCGGTACCAAGTCCTGCGGGAAAATAAAACCAGCATTTCCATACAGCTCTAAAATGTCCTGGTAGATTGTTGCCTTGACTCAAGACTTCAGAAAACCCAGTGGACCAGAACCAGTAGATGACACGGCACCCAAACCATCACTGACTGTGGAAACTTCACACTGGACTTCCAGCTATGTGGATTCTGTGGCTCTCCACTCTTCCTCCAGACTCTGGGACTTTGATCTCCAGATAAAATGCAGAATTTACTTTCATCTGAAAACAGGACTTTCGATACATTGAGCAATAGTCCAGTTCCTTCTCTCCTTAGCCCAGGTAAGATGCTTCTGAGGTCTCTGGTTCAGGAGTGGCTTGACACCAGGAATGCGACATTTGTAGCCCATGTCTAGTATCTGTCTGTGTGTGGTGGCTCTTGATGCACAGACTCCAGCCTCAGTCCAATTCTTGTGAAGCTCCCCCAAATTCTTGAATGGATTGTGCTTGACAATCCTCTCAAGGCTGCGGTTCTCCCTGTTGCACCTTTTCCTACCACACTTCTTCCCTCCACTCAATTTTCTGTTAATATGCTTGGACAGACCTTTATGAACAACCAGCTTCTTCAGCAATGGTCTTTTGTGGCTTCCCCTCCTAGTGAAGGGTGTCAATGTCAATGTCTTCTAGTCATCTCTCCAGTCAGCAGTCTTCCTCATGATTGTATGACCTATAACCCAGAGTGTCATAGGTCATAACTATTCAAACTATTCATGACTATGACTATTCAAAGGGTCAGGAAACCTTTGTAGATGTTTAACTGATTAGGGTGAGACCATGAGTGTCCAATAATTAACTTTTTCACAGTATTTTAATTTCCTGAGACCATTAATTTTGGGGGGTTTATTACATGTAAGCCACAATCATCAAAATTACAAGAAACAAAGGCTTGGAATATATCACTCTATGTGTCATGATTCTATATAATACATGAGTTTTATGCACTTTTATGCAATATTCAAATTTTCTTAGATGTACCTGTAAATTCATGCTCATCAATAAAGCTGTTGGCATCAATAGAAGATTACGCTATTTTGAGCCATTCTGCCTCTGCTCTCATTCATTTCAATGAGATGTTTTAGTGCCTTTATAAATATTTGAGAAACACCAACTAATGCATGCAGAACAGGGACATATAAATGCAGCTAGACCGTGATCACTCAGCATCCCATCAAAATAAAGCCATCAGATACTAATAACAACAATATCTTTGAGTGCAATGAACTGAATCACATAATATTGTTCATCTATATTAAGGCACAGAACAAGAAATTAGTAATTCAATTCAATTCAATTCAATTCAATTCAATTCAATTCAGTTTATTTATATAGCGCCAATTCACAACACATGTCGTCTCAAGGCACTTCACAAAGTCAGGTACATACATTCCAATTAATCTTAATCATTGAACAGTGCAGTCAGATTCAGTTATTTATTCAAATTGGATAAAAGTTTTTCTATCTAAGGAAACCCAGCAGATTGCATCCAGTCAGTGACTTGCAGCATTCACTCCTCCTGGATGAGCATGTAGAGACAGTGGACAATCACTGGCGTTGACTTTGCAGCAATCCCTCATACTGAGCATGCATGTAGCGACAGTGGAGAGGAAAAACTCCCTTTTAACAGGAAGAAACCTCCAGCAGAACCAGAACCAGGCTCAGTGTGAGCGGCCATCTGCCACGACCGACTGGGGGTTAGAGAGAACAGAGCAGAGACACAAAGAGAACAAAGAAGCACTGATCCAGGAGTACTTTCAATGGGAAGGAAAAGTAAATGTTAATGGATGTAGCTCCTTTAGTCATTTCACCTAGAAAGAAGGAACAGATAAACTCTGAACCAGTTTTCAAGTTTAGAGTCTGAAGAGAGCACATAGAGTTAGTTACAGTAAAAGCTCAGTCAGTAGCCATGTCTAGGAGAGAGAAAGGGTTAAACACTGAAAGACAGGGCCATGTGGATCATCGGTAGAGGGTGAGCATTAAGTTGTTGCCAGCAGAAGCTTGGACGATGCCCCTCTCCAGAAAGGTGTCACAGGTAGACAGAGTCAGGCCAGGTGTAGCATCTAGGAAGAGAAAAGAGAGAACAAAGTTAAAAGCTGAAATAACAGCAAATAATACAAAACTGAAGAGTAGCGTGAGAAAGCAGCGAAGAGGGCGAAAGTGGTCATTATGTCCTCCAGCAGCCTAAGCCTATAGCAGCATAACTACAGAGATAGCTCAGGATAACCTAAGCCACTCTAACTATAAGTTTTATCAAAAAGGAAAGTTTTAAGCCTAGCCTTAAAAGTAGACAGTTTGTCCATCTAGAGCCCACTGATGGCCATTGTTATACTAAAAACCACAACGATTGGGATACCTCTCTCTGTCAGATTTACCATAACCATTGGAAAAGAGAGGGGGTCATACAGGTAGCAGAAATGGAGGGTGTGTTTGCACCTCAACCATAACTGAACCGGTTTAGGCTAAACCTGACTCCCCCTTACTCCATCCAACAAGGGGAGAAGAAGACGGAGCTAAAATAAGGAAGATAGCTCAGGATAACCTAAGCCACTCTATAAGCTTTATCAAAAAGGAAAGTTTTAAGCCTAGCCTTAAAAGTAGACAGGGTGTCCGCCTCACGGAGTAAAACTGGGAGCTGGTTCCACAAGAGAGGAGCCTGATAACTAAAGGATCTGCCTCCCATTCTACTTCTACAGACTCTAGGAACCACCAGTAAACCTGCAGCCTGAGAACGAAGTGCTCTGTTAGGAACATATGGAACAATCAGATCTCTGATGTATGACGGAGCTAGATCATTAAGGGCTTTATATGTGAGGAGGAGAATTTTAAATTCTATTCTGGATTTAACAGGGAGCCAATGAAGGGAAGCTAAAGTAGGGGAAATATGATCTCTCTTTTTAATTTTCATCAGAACTCTTGCTGCAGCATTTTGAATCAGCTGAAGGCTTCTAACTGCATTTTATGGACATCCTGATAGTAAAGAATTACAATAGTCCAGCCTTGAAGTAACAAATGCATGGACTAGTTTTTCAGCATCACTCCTGGACAGGATATTTCTAATTTTGGCAATGTTCCGGAGATGAAAAAAGGAAATCCTAGAAGCCTGTTTAATATGGGACTTAAATGACATGTCCTGGTCAAAAAATAACACCAAGGTTTTTTACTTTATTATCGGAGGTCAATTTAATGCCATCCAGGTTAAGTGATTGACTAAGCAGTTTCTTTTTTAAAGACTCCGGTCCAAAGACGACAACTTCTGTCTTGTCTGAATTTAGAAGCAGAAAATTTAAAGTCATCCAAGTTTTTATGTCTTCAAGACATGCTTGTAGTCTATCTAACTGGTTGGGCTCATCAGGATTTATGGATAAGTAAAGCTGAGTGTCATCAGCGTAGCGGTGAAAATTTATTCCATGCTGCCTGATAATTTGACCTATTGGAAGCATATATATAGTAAGAGGAATTGGCCCAAGTACTGAACCCTGTGGTACTCCACAATTAACCCTGGAGTTTAAAGATGATTTATCATTTACATGAACAAACTGGAATCTGTCAGACAAATAAGATTTAAACCAGCCTAGCGCTGTTCCCCTGATCCCTACAGCATATTCCAGCCTTTCTAAGAGAATATTATGGTCGACTTTATCAAATGCAGCACTGAGATCTAACAGAACCAGTACAGACACAGTCCATTATCTGAGGCAATAAGAATATCATTAGTGACTTTCAGCAGAGCTGTTTCAGTGCTATGATGAGCTCTGAAACCTGACTGAAACTCTTCAAACAGGTCATTGCTGTGTAAATGCTCACACATTTGATTAGCAACTATTTTCTCAAGAATTTTAGATAAGAATGGAAGATTGGATATAGGTCTGTAATTTATTAAGTCATCTCGATCAAGCGAAGGTTTCTTAAGCAAAGGTTTAATTACAGCTACCTTAAAAGCTTGTGGTACATACCCATTTACTAAAGATAAATTAATCATATCTAAAATGGGGCTGGTAATCAGAGGGAACACTTCCTTAAATAATTTGGTTGGGATTGGGTCTAACATACAAGTTGAAGGTTTAGATGAAGCTAATATTTCTGATAACTCAGGAAGCTCCACAGGAGGAGCTAAGGGAATGGATGGCTCAACAGAGCTATGACTCTGTGTAAGTTTAGCAACTGTACTAAAGAGAAACCTAGGATTATTCTTGTTCTCTTCTATTAATGATGAGAAATAAGCTGTTCTGGCTTGGTGAAGTGTCTTTTTATACAACAGTAGGCTATTTTTCCAGATTAAGTAGGAATCCTCTAGGTGTGTAGAGCGCCATTTTCGCTCCAATTTTCTAACATTGTGCTTTAAAGTACGCAGCTCTGAATTAAACCAGGGAGCCAGCCTCCTATGAATAATTACCTTCTTTTTCAAGGGGGCTGCATTGTCTAATGCACCACGCAATGATGAAGTAACACTATGAACAAGAGAATCAATTTGTGAAGGGGAAGAAACAAAATTATTGCCCTCCACTCTGTTTTTCTGTGATAATGAGGAAATTAAAGTGGGACAGATTCTTTAAAGGTTGTAACAGCATTGTCTGATAATGATCTACTATAATGAAATTTTCTTTCAGGTGTGGAGTACTCGGTTAAATTAAACTCAAAGGTTATTAAAAATGGTCAGACAGCACAGGGTTATGAGAAAATATTGTTATGTCTGTACACTCAATGCCATATGTCAGCACAAGGTCCAGAGAATGAAGACAAGGTGGGTAGGTTTGTTAATGTTTTGAGCAAAGCCAATTGAGTCTAAGATACCATTAAGGCTATATTTAAGCTATCACTTTCAGTGTCAACATGAATGTTAAATCCCCCACTATAATAAACTTTATCTGTATTTAACACTAAATCAGATAAAAGGTCTGAAAACTGATCTAAAAATTGAGAGTAAGGGCCTGGTGGACGGTACAAAACAACAAACAGAAGTGGTTTTAGTGCTTTGCAATTTGGATGAGGAAAACTAAGGATTAAATATTCAAAAGAGTTGTAGCTATTGATTGGTCTGGGACTAATCAATAAATCGGACTGAAAGATGGTTGCTACTCCTCCTCCTCGCCCAGTATTTCGAGGAATGTAAATAATTAGTAGGAGTTGACTCATTTATAGTAACATAATCCTCTTGCTGCAGCCAGGTTTCTGTGAGGCAAAATAAATCAATCTGATTGTCACAAATCAGGTCACTAACTAGCAAAGTCTTTGAAGAGAGAGATCTTATGTTCAGTAAGCCACTTTTAATTGTTTTATTTTTATTTTTAGTCTGAGTTGTGTTTATCTTTATTAGATTTTCCTGATTTCCTCTCTTAGATAATTTTTTAATCTATTCAATTTTGGCCGTGGGCGAGACACTGTCTTAATAGGGTAATGGGTGGGTAGCAGTACAGAAGCTGCAGAGAGGAGTGTTAAACTACGACCCTGCTTCCTGGTCTGAACCCTGGGTTGTCAGAGGTTTGGAGAACTAATAAATTCGGCCAGATTCCTAGAAAGAAGAGCTGCTCCATCCAAAGTGGGATGGATGCCGTCTCTCCGGATCAGACCAGGTTTTCCCCAAAATGTTCGCCAGTTACCAATGTAGCCCACATTGTTTTCTGGACACCACCTAGACAGCCAGTGGTTAAATGACAGCATGCGGCTAAACATGTCGTCACTGGTTAAATCGGGGAGGGGACCAGAGAAAATTACGGAGTCCAACATTGTTTTGGCAAACTTACACACCGAAGCAACACTAACTTTAGTGACCTCCGATTGACGTAACCGGGTGTCATTACCGCCAGCGTGAATAACAATCTTACTGTATTTACGTTTATCCTTAGCCAGCAGTTTCAGGTAGGATTTGATGTCGCCCGTTCTGGCCCCTGGCAGACATTTGACTATGGTCGCTGGTGTCTCTAGTGCCACGTTTCTGACTATGGAGCTGCCAATTACCAGAGTTGGCTTCTCAGCGGGTGTATCGCTGAGCGGGGAACATCTGTTAGAAACGCAGACGGGTTGGCTGGGATCTAGGACTATGCTTTCTACGTACCGTCACCAAGCCACCCAGTAATGATCAACAACTATTATGGAGTACCACAAATGTTTTTTATCTTATTCATAAATGACTTACCAGACTGTTGGCCATCAAATGTAACCTGCCAGATATATGCCGATGATGAAGTTTTGTGTAATTATGCAAAATATAAACAAGCTGCACAGTAATTGACTGCTGCTTTGCGTGATGTTAATAACTGGATTCAGAGTTCTCACATTTTAATATATTCAAAACTATTTACTTAAAAACAAGGCAAACTTGTGCATACTGCCTTATGGCTCATTATAGACTCATAATATTGGCTCAAATAACAGGTGAAACAATAAGGGTTAACTTGTATAACTTTAGATTGATTAGAAATAATTAAACGTCTGAGAATGCCAAGTTACATTTTAATACTTTGATTTTGTCACATATGACATTTGACTAAGTTAGGACAATGTCACAAAAAATGATTCTTTGTTGGTTTATAACATATTTCATGGTCATCCATGTTGTAATGATTCAGTAAACCAGCTAGAGGCAGTTCTAGGGCTGAACATTCAGGAAATCTGCTTTGATCAAACTACTTTCTCTCATTGTTCTTCTCATACCTGGACTTCATTTCGGAGTAATATACGGGACTTCCAATCCTCAAATCTTTTAGGAAACCTCTGAACATTTGGTTCCTGGAAGTGTCATCCTGACTATTTTGTGCACTTTTAGTGGTTTTAATGTCTTTTATACATCTGTAGTTTTACATCTGCTTCTTCTTTTCTATTATTGTTTTATGTCCTTGATACCAACCTGGCAGTGGGAATAGAGATGGAAATTAATAATATTAATAATAATTAATTCATGCGAATCTTCACAAATAAAATGAAAAGGCTTATTCTGCTTTCCTTGTTCCCTTTCCTCAGGCTAAGACTCACGAACCTTCCCGTCACCGGCGCCAGGAGGAACTCCACTTTGTGGATGAGTACGGCCAGCCAATCACAGTGCAGATGGATAGTAAAAGAGGGCATGGTCACAGGAGACGGCGGTCCCACTGCGCGATCGAGTGCAACATCCCGTCAGAAAGACACTGGGAGGCCCTGAGAGCGATGGGTCTGATGGAGGGGGAGGAAGGCCAAGGAGACGTCTACAGTGCAGGGTAGGTACTGAAGACGAAGCATAAAGTTACACACATGTGGTAGAGTCCTGCAGAACCTGCCCAGCCTGACATCAGCAAAGAAACAGGTTCTCTGCTAAAGTTTCTGTTTATTTGCCTAATTTGCACAACCATCACTTAAGTTGAACTCCAGTCCTCTAAGTCTGGAGTCATGCATGTTCTAGGTGTGACCCTGCATTAACACTTGATTCAAACGGTTGAATTTATTTCATTAGTTTAAGGTTTGTTAAAGCAAGAAAACGTCTAAAAGCTAAAAACAGACACTACCTTCACACATGATGCCACAAGATAAGGAGCTTCCACAGAAGACATACTTGTTTTACCAGAACCTCTCAGAATATCCTCGAGATCCGCGAGAGGCAGAAAATCTGTAGCAAAGCAAAGAAACAAAAAAATAAGCTAAATGTTCGGGAAAATGTGACAGTTCAAAGATATCCAGCAGATTTTTTTTTATTTAGAAAATGGAGAGCCTTAGAAAATTCTGGTACTGGTTCAGTGGAGGTTGTCTTCTGCTGAAGGAAATAAAGAAATGTAACTGAATGAGATGGTGGGTTTAGAAAGAGTAAAATTCATCTGGAGTTTCATTAATTTTTAGGAAAACGACACAACATTAGGAATAGGAGGTTTTGGTTCTAAATGTCTCTGGAAAATTCTGGTGGTACTGTTTGAATGGGACAAAAGGCATAAATAATGTGAACAGACTGCAGTGATGAGATGAAATATGAGGATATGATGATTGATAAATGTAATTTCTGGCACACAGAAATACAGAGCTCCTGTGGTCCTCTCATAAATATGAATGGTTCTGTTGAGATAGCTGCCTGTGCAGAACAAGCTCAGATTACAGGGTTTTCCATTCATAACTCATCCTGCCTGGCTCTTTATGTCTGAAGTAACTGGCCTTTTCTTTTATACAGGAGCTACTATGGGCACATGGCTGTGTCACCTGATCCATACCCTGCCAACAGCCACATGATGATGTCACCTGATGTCTATCCGCCCAATGGCTACCTCCCCACAGGATCAAATGACCTTCACCCAGGTAACAACTACTTGCCCAGTGTCTCCTACAGCTTGGACCACCTGGACCGATTGGACTACCAGGTGATTGTATTTTTATTTATTGCTCTCAGTTTAATCTGGATATACGGTTCTGTTCTGCCATTCTGACCTGGGTTTCTCTTGCAGGGTCCAGAGATGCTGCCCTACCAGCCGAACTCGGAGAGTTGTCTGATTGGCTGCTACAGCTCAGAAGAAGGAAAGCCTAAGAATTTTCCCAGACAGGTACAGGAGATCCATGTTTTTTGCTAGTTCTGTAACCTTGGTGACCTCTCATTCTCAAACTGGGTCAACATGGTTTCCTTGTTGGAGAAACGCCAAAGTCAATGGAACCAAACCAACATGTGTGCGTTCATGTGCATTATATTTTTGGATCTAGTGCAGCCCCAGTCTTTAACTCATTGGTCAACAGTTAGAAGCTGTAGTTCATTAGATGATGATAATCTATTGGTTTGCAAACTGCACGATCCTTAAACGATACACAGCATTGCGGCTTTAATTCATAGAGAAAGCTTTGACATTTTGATTATCTCCATCCCCAACCCAAACTACTTTTATTGTCTTTTTAGTCCGACTATTGTCCTCCCTGGAGGCCTGACCGTCCTCTCAGCTACCTACCCCTCAGCGAGCTCGACAGCGGGTTAGGATGTGGGCCCGACAGCCCACACCACAGGGTGGCACTCTCGGAAGCTGAGACAGATGCCATGTCATCGCTGCCGGGTTACACCCCTTCCTCCCAAGGTTCCTCCTCATCCTCGGAGTCGCTGATCTCGTCCGAACCCAGTGACTCCGGCTTCCACAGCGTCAGCACTGGGGAGCACAGACGGCTACACAAGATTCCAAGCAGCCACATTCACCGACAAGCTCACCACTTCCGCTCAGGCCACTCCCCTAGGGAACAGAGAGGACGCTGGGATTTGGAGTCCATCCCCGAGACGACGCCAATGACCCACTCTGGACCACCTCAGGCATCCCGGTGCTCTGTGGGAAACAGCACGACCACAATGGTTCACTTCCACAGAGCTGAGAGAAGTCCCACTTTACCTCGCAACCACATGCCCCCATCACCCTCTATCGGTAAGTAAAGCTGAAAAAATGAATGCATAAAGGTCTATAACAAGAGTGGACAATTTTGGTCTTTGAAGGTTGGTCCTCAGTGTGTCCCTGTTAGCAGGTAACGAGGAAGCACCTGTAGAGCCTGGTGACAGACTGAAGCGAAAATTTGGCCATTGAATCAAGTGTTTGGAGCAGGGACACATTTGCAGGACAGCAGCCCTCGAGAACCAGAATTCCTGCCTCTGAGCTTTGTGCTTTGGAAGACATCTCACAACTGGCTTTGTTCAGCTTTAGCTGAACACATACTAACTAGCACCAATCACCAAACAAAGTTTAAGGACTGAGCCTTGGTTGTTTGTTGTGTGCAGGTAGTCGCACCGAGCCCTGCCAGCGGAGGGCGCTGTGGTTGGAGCAGCAACAGCAGGGTGGAATTGGAAAGATGGAGGCTCCAGGAAGGAGTCGAACAATAACAGATCTGAGTGAAGGACAAGCACGCCGCAGGGCAAGTCATCCCAATATGACGGATCCAAATGCTCTGAGAAACACTCGCCAGAACAACCATCCAGGTCCAACCAGTGACACGATGGGACCAAGGAGCAGGGCCAGTTATCCCAGTAACTGTCATCCCACTGGTCACATCAGCCTAGACAGAGTAAGTCTTATCAATCATCAAGGCTTGAACCGGAGCAGGGAGGAGGACTCCCTCTCTAAAAGTCCTGGATCCGCCTCCAGTGGAGTCAGTGGAGTTTCAGACTGGCGGGGCTTTCAGACTCTAGGGAGTCTCATGGAAAAACCTAAAAGTTCCTGCGGTCCTTTTTACAGCACACTGGGAGCACCAGAACGTACCCCTCGATCTCCAACATCTCCCCGCTCCAGGCTATCCACTCAGAAGTCAGTTAGGAATCAGCTGCTCAGAGCCAGAGCTTACCGATTGGCCAGGGAGCGCAGTGAGGTCACAACAGATGAAGAGATGCGAGGGGATGGGTCGAAAGAGGGCGAGGACGAATGGGAGGACGGTCGGTGGGCGGGCAGATACTGGAGTCGGACAGAAAGGAGACGTCACATGGCGTTGTCACGGCAACACAGAGAGAGAAGAGGCGGGGTGGAGGAGCATTTGGGTGGATGCCAGGGGGTGGCGTCATCTCAGACGGTGCTGGAGCTGAGCCACCTGAAGCAGAACCGGCTGAGGAACAGCAAGCTGCTCGATGATTGGACTACGGTGGAGGAACTGCTGACACACGGGACCCGAGTGGCGAGTGACAGTCAGCTGTGTCCTAGTCCGCTGCTGTCAGTCACCACAGTCTGATCCAAAACAGGGACCGCCTGTTAGCTCAGAGTGAAACCTCACAAAGGTCCAGATTTATTAAGGGTTCGACTGATGTCCTCCAGAATGATGATCCCCAGCAAACAGAGAACAATTTACCCTGTTTCTGAACAGCTCAATTAAACTATGACCCAATCTAAACCCTCCAGCTTGGTATACCTGGATTCAAGGATAATCCAGAAAAAGTTCATTAGCCAAGAAGTGAAATCATGATTTAATGAAATCTGTCAGATAATATCATTCCAAGGAACAACTTTCTAGTTGTCCACCACAGATTTTTAGTTGACATCCATCCCCTGAAAACCCTGCTCATCTCAAAACATGATTCACAAATATCTTACTGTGTAGATACCAGGTGTTAGTCCAACTCAGTTTTTACCTGCATCTGGTCAAGCTTCATGCATCTGATCTCTAGAGGTCCATAGAAAGACAAACCTGAGCAATAATTTCCACAATTCAGGAAAAACTGCCTTCCTGCTGCAACCTTTTAAGTCTGAATCTCAGTGATGTTGTCATAATGGAAGGAGATGCTGTTCTGACTGTGGATCAAAACCTGAAGGCCTCACCTTCAGTGGGTCTAGAAGCAGACCTGATATACCTGGCCAAAGCTCAGGTGCGAACGGTGCAAAAAATGTGTCATCAGCTGTGCAGAAGCAATTAATCCAAGTTGAGTTTAAACAAACACGAATGTGTGAGAGCAGCCTAAAAACCTGCTGCAGAGGAAACTTTCTGCAGGTTTGTGTGGGTCAAAAGCCTCTCAAGAGCTTCACAAGTCTGCTCCAAATCTTTACAAAGCAGACCTCCTGTGACTGGCATCAAATACCACAGGAGTGGTGTTTCCTGGTGGAAAAGTGACTCCATCTCATCTGTGGGTAGACTGGCTCAGCTCACATGTTTGTGGCATAAAATATCAGAGTTGTCTCTCCAACATCACCCAAATGACAGGACTGTTGGGAGACTATGATTGCACCTTGGAGGATTTCTGTACCTTTCTGATTAAATAGCCTCAACATCCTTTAGGAGGCTGATTCACCACAGACATCTAAATCATCACTGTTGCTGGTTTATTTTTTTTTAGTTTCCTCTCTCAACCAGAGCAAATGTGCTCTAGTTGAGAGAGAAGAAGAGGCGTTATCAAGAGATTTCCCATTTCTCCACAGTACTGTGCATAAAAAGGTTTTCCAGCATTAAAAGGTTGTCATTTGTCTGTTAATTACCAGGTTAGTAGAAGCCAATATACTGTGTATTATAACTTATGTTGAACATCTAATGATGGTTATCATAATCCTTAAACAAAAGTGCCAAACAAATGTTGGATTTATCCGTTTCTAAGATTTTAGTGTTTTTTATTTCTTTACTTGCCTTTGTCTACCTTTGAACAAGTGGTCATCAAATACAGTCCAGATTTAAAATATGGCCTTTTTCCTGCAGCGCTTTGCTGCTCGATTAATGATTGCACATGTTGAAGGATACAATCATGTAGTATTCAGTAATCCGAACTAATCAACTACTATTATCTGTTTGGTCTATAAAATGCCAAAAATGCAAAGGATAAGCATGAATAAAGCACCCTTATATTCAAGAAAATGAAACGTTCAGCACCAAATGACATGAAGCTGCATGTGTTGAAATCTCAGTCCATCATGTTGCTAGAATCAGACCAGATGGATAACAGAGATGGGATTTTAGACACATGTCTTACCCCTCCTCCGAGAGGAGGGGTAAGACATGAGGACACAGGGTGTCTCTGAGGTAGTGCTGTGATGTTAGGCTCTCCTGAATCACTTCTATAAGAAGTGACTTGAAGTCCCTAAGAACCATGACGCAAAAGAAACACCAGGATGACTCTTGAAGAGTTTGTCAGGCTTGGTCTACTTCCCTCTAAACTACCATTGACTCACACATGATGGTTACCTGTGGTAATGTGGGGATGACCTGAGGTTCATTTGTTCACTGTTCACTGAACATGATAAAACACCACTTGTTATCAGGCCATGCCTCTCAGCTACAGTAAAACTCCAAACACAGCTGTCTCTGCTCTGGTTTTAACGGCAGTCCATGCTGAGGGTGTTGAATCTGCTATCTAGCTGAGGCCTTTCATTATGACATGGTGAAAAAGGACATTTAGGGTGCCGGAAAGAGTCCAGTACCTATCTCCAGATGTCACAGGATTCTGTACTGCTCAGCATAGAGTACAAATATCCTCTAAACATCTACAAGGTATCCTCTGAGTCAGCTGACCTTCTATCACTGTTCCAATTGACTGTTGGATGCTGCGGTTACTGCCTGATAATGCTATCCTACCATTTGTGAAGTCAACGCTACTGCCCTCTGGTGGCCGTGATATTCCTTGAAAACCAAACCCTAGTTATGCCCATTTCTGGCCTGCATGCGGACCAAGTTACGACATCATCCTGTTTGGTGCTTTGATTTTTGGCCGGTGAGCACATTTTATTTATCTTAGCGAGTCATTCAAAAAAAAGCAAAGCTTGCTAATGAGAACACTTTTGTTTGGATGAAGAGTAAAGACTTTCAGAAAAGCCTGATTAAATGAACCTGTTTAAAAGATTCTCAGCACACTGGAAGCAAAAAGCAAAGAACTGAAGACTGCATGACTTTCACACAGGGCAGTAGCTCTGTTTGTGTACGTTCCACTTCCCAACATTTATAAATGTCTGTTGGCATCTGAAGTGGTGACAGCACACAATCAGAAGTCTGCACTCATCACTGCTTAGTTTAAAATGAGATGTTAGCAGCAGATTCAACTAAACTGTGGCACTTTTATCCTTTAAATGACAAAGTGAGCCTCTTATCCAGCGATGACATTCTGGTAGTTTAGATCTGAGAGTGGATCAGTCAGGAGAGGAGAAGAACCTCAATGTTTCTCATTGATGACACTGATGACAAAATACTGATGTTTGTTTCATTCGCACACAAGGGCTGCTGCAGGTCTGTATGACTACAGGCACCTCTGGAAGATGTTTGTAGGAGGAACACATGGAGAGATTCTTGTCAGGGTTAAATGTTATGATGTAACATGTCTCATAATGAAACTGTTCAATGCAATTTTGTTAAATATGAGCAAATGTCTATTTATTTTCATATTTTAAAGACTCTGAGTTCATGGAATCTGAGATTTAGGGTCAAAAAGTTTAAAAAAAATATATGTCAGGGTTTGTTTTTTAATCTGTGTGTTGGTGTGTGTGCTAATGCAAGAAAGATAATAGTTTGATACTGAACTGTGTGTAGTGTTTAGCCAAAGATACTGTGTAAATTTGGTACGTAGAATATCTAGAAGAACTATTGCTGTATGATGTAAGAGTATATTTTATAATCACATTAGTTTTATATATTTTCTGCTTTATTTTGCCTTCTGCTTTTTACCAACATCCTGCTGGTCTGTACATAGATGTTAGCATAAACCACATTAGCACTATTATATATATATATATGTATTAGCAAGCATTTTAAGAGCCCACTGAAGTGTCATACGTCCTTTGGGACGTATGACACTCATGTTGTGAACCACAGAAATAGTTGCATCCAACCATGTCAGGTACCTGCAAAAGTGAAGGAACCATGTGGGGCTCTGAAGGAGAAAATGAGGACTACAGAGGGGACGGACAACCAGTAAAACGCAAGAAATGTGGTAGCCTCAACATGAGGCGTCACAGTGGGGCCCAATTGGACCTGCTGGGAGTTTCTCCAAGAAAGCCTGATGATTATCCACAGATAAGCTTCTAGATAGGCAAAACAAAAGATTCTTTCACAAGGCAGCTCCATCATAAAGCCACAAAGGTGAGACTCTCTCCAAACTGCCTCTGGGGTTGAGAAATCCCAGAAGCAAAAGTAAAGAGCAGTATGCATACAGTGCGTACTGCTCTTTACTGACTTATAAAGTGTGTCAGGCAACTCCAGCTTAAAAGGATAAACATATCAGTGGCGAGTCGCCTTATCAGTTGGGGTCTATTTGAAGCATCAGCGTCACTGTAGAAACTGACTTTGCCTGACATCCACTGATCTTTTTGATCTCAGCTCACTTCACTGCAACCTGTCCAATGTCTGTTAGGTGGAAATAAAAGATGTGAGTGGCACAGCCCCCTGTGGTGGTCCTGGCGTGTTTTTGCCTTAAATCCACAGGCCAGCTTTGGTTTGATCTCACAGACCGTTTGTGATTCCTACATCACACCTACGAGCCGTAAAGCTGGCTAACCCTTAAAGACGCCCCCAGAAAATCTGGGTTTTCCCATCTCAAAATCCAATATAGCTGCCTGGCATGTAAAAAGCTTTGATGGCTGCAAAAATTACCTGTTTATTTGGACTTCTATCAGTAGTAGTGATAACAATTGAATATGTCACACGTACCGTCTAACTTCTACTGAGAGAAATGCATTACAAGCTAGCATTGCTAATAGCATGCGAGTTAACATGGTCGCCAACGAACTACATCCCGGTTGAGCTGGGTTTGACAATTCCCAGAACGTGAGGTCCATTTTCTCAGGTAAATGGAACCCAAACTCCTTCTACACCAAAGAGTCTGAAAAGGGAAATCATTAATTTTGTTATATTAATGTGATTGTCTGTTTAAGTTCAGATAGTGCCAACTTCACAGATTTGTTTTAAGGACACTGTATATGTTCTGCTTAGCTTAGCTTAGCTTAGCTTAAAGAAATGCTGGGGTACAGCCAGCCGGGCTCGAATGGGATCTGAAATATCTGCTTCTTTAAGGCTGGTTATATTTACATTTATCTTAAAGTTTTCTTTCTGATCATGTCCAACCAGCATGCCCTGTTAATCAGTGGCTGCATAATCAAAACCTGTCTTTTTGGCTAATTTTCTTTTGACAAGTGCATGATTCAGGTTTTTATTCAAACATCCATAAATCAGCCGTAACATCATGACAAAAGACAGTAAAGTTAATACGGAAATTAACAGGACTGTGCACCAAACATACTTTCTGGACTCGAGGTTGAAGAATTACAAGCAGTTAGGTAACTCCACAACAGCAACATGGGATGTTCCCAGCTTGGTCGGGATCTACAAAAAGTGGTCCAAAGAAGAAAAATGATGATCCAGAGAGTCAGGAGTGACTGAGGATGATTGATGTACATTGGTAAGGAAGGCAGAGTTCTTAAGAAGGTGACCTGCTGCTAACATAGAAGGTTAAGATATTTGTGTGTCTCCTACCTGGAGAAGACAGGCACTAGAATGGGAAGAAGGCAAGCCAGCGGAGGCAGTCGGATGATTTGGGGAATGTTCCGCTGGGAAACTCTTGGGGTGAAGGATTCCCAAATTCTTAACAGACTCGTGATGACTGGCATTAGTACACAGATTTATTAGGAACTAGTGGTTAGTCAGGAAGAATCATCATTCAACACCTCTTCTGAGAAAAACCCAAAACACCAACATCAACTAAAGGTTTTAAAAAAATATTTCAATATTTTACTTGGTGGTATCATAGTAACCGCATCCTTCTTTTAAAGTCAAAACAGTTCAAATAAGGTTCATGTTCCTTCTTTTTTCTGTATTTGGAAATGGATCTTAGTTTAGGACATTAATCAGAAGTCTGCTGCTGGTCCACTCCAAAATCTTCACCAGCCTGCACAGATGCACTGAAATTTCTCACGCTCAGTCCACCTGCTTGTCATCAGGAAGGAGGACTGTTGTTGATGAAACATGGCGGGTTGTGTGACTTCTCTGGCGCGGCCGTCTACAGCTTTTTGTTCTTGGGTTTGTGATTTCCATGTACCTCACTTACTGTGATGCTGAACCTAGATGTTTGTGACCACTTATGACTACAAGATGTTTGGAGACGTTTCATGGAAATTACACCAGAGCTCTTGTACAGGAACTTCAATAAACTGTGCAGTTTAACTGTTTACTGTGAGTCTGGATTCTGTTGAAATTCAGCATGTGTCTGAATAAAGTTTAAGAATTAACTTTTAGTCTCTGGCGTTAATCAATGACTTCAAATAAACCTTGTTTCACAGCAGGAAAGTCAAGCCAGGAAAACAGGGATTTCCCATGTTATTTATTTACAGAAACATTTAAATGTTATTAAAAAAATCCTTTATTTCATTTTCATAGCTGATACCTTGCCCTATTTTATACAGGAATTCAGAAATACTAATCATATCTTTTCTTACCCATGAGTCTATTTGGACCCTAACTAAGGACATAAAAGTTGAGGGCATGGGTACCCAGTGAACACCTGTCTAGGCAATAGATAAGGAAAGATAATTCTTACTACATCCTAATCTTGTTAAAAACAAAATTAAAGCTCCACCCCTGCCACTACTTCCAACAGAACAGTGTTAGTAGGAGTCGTTTGCCTTGATATCCTGCAGGTATGAGCAGCTCCATTAAGACCTGAATTAAAGTCAGCTGCTAATCTTACCAGGAGAGAACATCCCCTCAAATTCACCACAAGATCAAACCATGCAAAGATAACAGAAGTTACAAAATCACAAGGGCTCCATTGCAGAATCTACATGGCTCAGAGCTTAAAGGTTAAAGATCATGATAGAACAGCTAGAAAAATATGCGCCTTTTCCACTGGCTCTACTTAGGCCAGCTCTGCTCCACTCGACCCGCTTTGCAAGCATTTCCATTACTGTTTTTTTCCATACAGTACCTAGTCTTTGGACCTCCTGAGCAGGTCCAATCGGGGCTGAATCGGGGCTACCTGTGACGTAAGCAGACTGCTGTTCACCGATTGGCCGTGGGACCAGGAGAAATGAGAAGGTTTTCCTAGAGGTCGTGCAGGGAGAAGTTAATAAATCTCAAGAGACTACAATAATATTAAGGACCACAATGGCCGTAGCGGGTCAAACCCAAACATAATTCTACTTTTTAGGAATCATAAACCAGCCTGAAGGCTAAAAGAAAAGAAAGCT
Source organism: Crenichthys baileyi (assembly GCA_036173005.1). Classification (NCBI taxonomy): domain Eukaryota; kingdom Metazoa; phylum Chordata; class Actinopteri; order Cyprinodontiformes; family Goodeidae; genus Crenichthys; species Crenichthys baileyi. Next base: position 25,618 of record JAHHUM010000466.1, on the reverse strand, counting down.
TTTTGAATTACCCACAGGTAGGGGGCGCTGTAGTTAATAACATCCTAAACCAGCTGATCACACATAAAATCAGCTGTTCAGACGCACAAACATTTCCCCCAAAACACACAAACAAAACCACCATGAAACAACGTGTTTGGTTCTGACATTTATTGAAGGTCCTTCAGAGAACCAGCGTCTGCAGGAGGAGGGAGCAGGCGGAGAGCAGCTGCCCGTAATCAGACTGCCTTCATCGAGTCAAACGGGAGGAAGACCTGCTGAATCCATGGAGCACAAACATCCAACCTAAAACTAACTTCGCTGCGGTCAGAAGTCCACAGTTCTGAGCTTTAAAATCCTGGTCCTCGTTATTGCCATGGACAAGGCAAGAACTTCCTCATGAAGCCCAAAAAACCTCTGAGCCATATTTTATAAGTTCTGGCAAAAACACATATATGACATTCTTGCATATAGAACAATTCAAACATTATTAGTATTTAGTTTATTTATCTTTTAATTTTCTATTTATTTCTATTTATTGTTTCATGCAGATTACTTTAATGAGACAATATCACACACTAGTATTAATAGCAGCACAGCGACCTGATGGCGGGGCTTCAAGCTGTAGCTCCAGCCGTCAGTGGTTCAATGGAAACACAACTGGTCCCGTGTTGAGTAGAGAGAGACCGAGTAGAGTGGAGCCGCACCGCCTTAATAGAGCCAGTGGAAGAGGAGCTTTAATGAACTAGTATAGCTGTTTGAAAGAGCTGAAGGAGAAAACCTTCTGTGTCTAAAGGTTGTCTAAAGGCCAGAACCAAGAATTTTGTTCTGTCTCACAGAGGTGCAAGATCTAAAAGACATCATTCTGTTTGTGCATCTTGTTCTTGACACATGTTCTGGGTAGATCCTATTTCTTGTGTGGTGTCAGACACCTATAAAGGTGTTGTGCTGCAGTAGGGAAGGCCCATGAAGAATTCCCAAATGTTCTGTACTTGAGTTCTTGTGAAGTATGAAATGTCCAATCCAGAACGAACTTTGTTCTTGTTCTAGCAGCCTCAAGGAAAATAACTTATTTCTCTTTCTCTCAGATTATGAATTGGGCATAAAAACAATATGACAGCAGGACTTAGGTTGCAAAACTGAATCTGAACAAGACAGAGACGGGCTGTGAGGTTCATGGCTGGGGAGGCAGACTCCTGTGGATTCGGATGTACAAATACATGAACTTAAAATAGAGGTTTGGGTCCACTACTAAATGCCAAAAGACTGCAACACAAGTTGGGTTGGGCCAGTTACCATGACAACGAGACGCAGCGCCAGAGGTTATACAAGATCAAACTTGATTATTTTTTCATTTTGGCTGATCCCTCTTGTTTTAATGTTCAGCCTGTGCTGCCCATTCAATGTCAAGTCAAACCTTTAGACTCCACACTGTTTTCAGGTGGACCACTCCAGTTGAAAAGGGTGGGTTACTCTCCCACTTATTTGAAGCAGATCTTTCAGCTCCAGAGTAGGTTTTTCTCTCTGTAAAACCTCCTGTTTGGACTAAAAAATCCAGTTTAGAAAAATCATTTTCCAGCTTTGAGAAGTAATCTTCTGTTTTGTAGGACCAAATTTCAAATAGGAGTACGGCTACAGGTCTTATTGGTGAAAACACCCCTGACCTCTGCGTAGCTGAAGCGACCTGCTGTTACCTGTCTGCTGTTAGCCGTCCCCCCTATCAGCGCGCCTGGTACTTTTTGCCTCCTCCTTTTCATTTTCACTGTGCATTTATGGCCGATTAGAAAGATTAAATATGTCACACATTCATTAAATATTTTAGACAGACTGTGGAACGTCAGAGTGCTTAGTACATGTATAATCCAGCATGTATGATGGTGATATAAAGACAGACAGCAATGGGCATGCTCCACCTGCCTGCATCAGTCAGTGTGTGATAGCGCCATCGCTGGTGAGGCACAGCTATTCCCTTTCCCCCATGGATATGAAACAGCAATGCATAAATTCAGCCATTTTAACCATACAAATTTTGTTATCATACTGAGAACAAATTTATAGAACAATTAAATTCACAAATTAGTTTTCTCTTATTATTGCTGGGATTTTACTTGTCATAATGAAAGGTGAGGCTGTGCTTTACCTGCCTCCCCTGACTGCACCCTCACTGGAACAAGCCCTCCAGAACAATGTCCTTTGAACAGATGAGACCAAAGTTGAGATGTTTGGCCATAATCCACAGCACCATGTTTGGATGACACTGAACACCTCCCACCAGCGATGAAACACGATGGCGGAGAGCTTATGATTTGGGCCTGTTTACAAATATGATGTTATATATCCAAGATATACTGCTTGGTCCAAACTGGGTCATCAACAGAACATCAATCCCAAATACACCAGCAGATCTGCAACAGAATGACAGAAAAAGAAGAGAATGAAAGTGTTGCAGTGGCCTAGTCAAAGTCCAGACCTCAACCTGATTCAAAAGCTGAGGTGGGATGTTTAGAGAGCTGTGCAGAAACCTCCTGCAAGCCTCAATGAACGGAATGAGCATTAAAAGGAGAGTGGGCCAGAATCAGTCCACGATGATGTGAGGGACTCCCTGTGAAAGGTTCTGCTGCTGAAGGAGGTTCTACAAGCGGCTGGATATGGAGGTGGACCAATATTTTACTAGTTAAATGACTGCACACCAGCAATTAACAGGAGCAATCATACTTGCACCTTCAGGTTTCTTTATTGGTAACCGTGGGTATTTTTTTCTCCAGTACTACGCAGTAAGCATCCTTAAAAAATCAAAAACATATAAGTTAAAACGAACCAAAGGCTAAAAAACCAAAACATGGAATAAAACAGAGAATTTTAAATAGACAATTAATTAATTACATTTTATTTACCTGTGATGTAAATAAACACGTGTCTAGTTTATTTTTGTGTCAAAGCCGTTTGCATCAGAGGATCACCATGACAACGGGGACTGACAGCACTGACTTCGGATGTCATATCTTCGATGACGGCCACGTTCTGCTGTGGTCCGTGACCGTTGCTATAACAACACGCGTTTCTCTGGCAGCCAGTCTTGCAGCTCGTGGCCTTGTCACCATGGAGATGTGTTTTTGAGCCCTTATTTATCGATAACAGTCGTCAGCTGCGCAGAGGAAAGCGGCCGCAACATTAAAACCACCTGGACCGAGAGTCGGCTTGGTCTCACCCCATCTGTTGCCTCCCCCTCAGAGAGCCACCGCTGGGCCGGAACCACGGACCCAACAGGACTCACAATCTGGTGTGCTGAGATTAAACTACATGGAAGAACATTCCTGAGGTTCCTTCACACATCAGAGACCTGAGGAATGTCATCACAGGAAAACAAGCTGAAGCAGGGCGACCCCTGCTGTTCAAAAGGTGGAATTACAACTTGGGTTGTTCCGTTCAGGACGTTAATTTACGTTAAAGAACTATTTAGAGTGAATTAAGGATCAATTTGTACAGAGCCCCTAAAGCAACATAGAATATAATGTCTCCAGTTCACAGTTTAACTCGCAGAATATTTCGGGCTGCTGTGGAAACACCTGAGCTATTTATGCTGTTTCTAGTTTGGTCTGCAGTACAAAGTCGTCACTGTTAGTATGTTGTTTAGGAAAAACACTTAAAATGAATTTTTATGGGCTGCGTAAATGTGTGAAGGCACTGTTGGACAAAAACACATAACAACCCTTTATATAAAGAAGAATTGAAAGAAGGTGTAGGTTTGTAGATAATTTCCTTATAGGCCCCAGCATCAACTGAAATGAACTTCTAAAAACGTCTGAATCAGTGTGGTGCAGAATCCAGTCCCTTTCCACTGTTCACTTACATTTACTGCAATATTACACCTGTAATAAACCAGTTATACAGTCTGAAGTTACTTATAAAATACCATTTTAAAAATATTGATTACAGGGGTTCTAAATTTGAATTTGACCAGATCATGTTAATATAGAGATATCAGAACAGTGATAATGTTTTACATGTTAAAATAAAGTTTCTACAAAAAGTTAAAACATAAAAATACAAAAGACATTAATAGTTACAAATTTTATTCCATAAAACCATACTTGCATAAATGTGTATAAATCAGAACTCCACAGGGGGGATCGGCTGCATTTCTGCTCACTGACAGAGAGATAAACTCAGTGTCTTCGCCTCCTGAAAACTACGTCACACAGTGGTTGAATATGACATCAGAAAACTTTTCCCCACAGTGGGGCCAAATGGAAGAAAATCATTTGAAATACACAAAGTAAAACTATTTGAAATGATGAAAAGGCAAATTCAAACACTTATTAAAAGGCAAACTGGTGATAAATATGGACACAACAAATGGCTAAAATCTGCTCCATACAAAATGTGATGTTTACTACTTTCAGTTATTAAACAGGTAAAGTTTATTTTCTCTTTTTGTGATATTTCAGATTGACCCTGACCTCTTCTTGAAATAGAACAGCTCCTCAGGTCAGTAAGGTGGCTCAGTTTTAAAATGACGTGTAGAAATATTTTCCACTATATGACCTAAAATTACAGACAGATGGTCCTGAAGATGTTAACGGAAAACTAATTTCAATCTAAAGTAAAAGTCTCAAAGGTCAGAGGTTAAAATCTAACTTAATGCCAGAGCTCTGCCCCCTGCTGAACTACACGTGTAACTGCATGTGCACTTTGCTAAGGGTAATAAATACAGATATACAGGGGTTGGACAATGAAAGTGAAACACCTGGTTTTAGACCACAATAATTTATTAGTATGGTGTAGGGCCTCCTTTTGCGGCCAATACAGCTTCAATTCGTCTTGGGAATGACATCTACAAGTCCTGCACAGTGGTCAGAGGGATTTGAAGCCATTCTTCTTGCAGGATAGTGGCCAGGTCACTACGTGATACTGGTGGAGGAAAACGTCTCTTGACTCGCTCCTCCAAAACACCCCAAAGTGGCTCAATAATATTTAGATCTGGTGACTGTGCAGGCCATGGGAGATGTTTAACTTCACTTTCATGTTCATCAAACCAATCTTTCACCAGTCTTGCTGTGTGTATTGGTGCATTGTCATCCTGATACACGGCACCGCCTTCAGGATTCAATGTTTGAACCATTGGATGCTCATGGTCCTCAAGAATGGTTCGGTAGTCCTTGGCAGTGACACGCCCATCTAGCACAAGTATTGGGCCAAGGGAATGCCATGATATGGCAGCCCAAACCATCACTGATCCACCTCCATGCTTCACTCTGGGCATGCAACAGTCTGGGTGGTACGCTTCTTTGGAGCTTCTCCACACCGTAACTCTCCCGGATGTGGGGAAAACAGTAAAGGTGGACTCATCAGAGAACAATACATGTTTCACATTGTCCACAGCCCAAGATTTGCGCTCCTTGCACCATTGAAACCGACGTTTGGCATTGGCATGAGTGACCGAAGGTTTGGCTATAGCAGCCTGGCCGTGTATATTGACCCTGTGGAGCTCCCGACGGACAGTTCTGGTGGAAATAGGAGAGTTGCACATTTAATTCTGCCGTGATTTGGGCAGCCGTGGTTTTATGTTTTTTGGATACAATCCGGTTTAGCACCCGAACATCCCTTTCAGACAGCTTCCTCTTGCGTCCACGGTTAATCCTGTTGGATGTGGTTCGTCCTTCTTGGTGGTTTGCTGACATTACCCTGGATACCGTGGCTCTTGATACATCACAAAGACTTGCTGTCTTGGTCACAGATGCGCCAGCAAGACGTGCACCAACAATTTGTCCTCTTTTGAACTCTGGTATGTCACCCATAATGTTGTGTGTATTTCAATATTTTGAGCAAAACTGTGCTCTTACCCTGCTAATTGAACCTTCACACTCTGCTCTTACTGGTGCAATGTGCAATCAATGAAGACTACCAGGCTGGTCCAATTTAGCCATGAAACCTCCCACACTAAAATGACAGGTGTTTCAGTTTCATTGTCCAACCCCTGTACAACCGTAACTAAAACAGCATTTACTATAAATATTCCTCTGATATTTAAACATACAATATCACTGATGAAGGTGTAGATTTCTCATGATAGGCAACCAAGATGGCGCCGACGATGGCAGCCTCGGAGCTTCGCTCTCTCCTTGTTTTTGTATTTTGAGTGTTTATATGTTTTTCGAGCCACAGTACTGTGGTCTCGGGCCACAATTCGGTGGTCTCATTCAGTAGAGAGGAACTTCTCAACATCAGAGAGTCCTCTTTTGGGTTTTTTTCACCATCTTTCATTGATCCGAGGTTCACTGAGCTTCTGGCAAGCGGAGCGGCGGCGCTCTATGGGATACTGCGCCGGAGGCGTCGGAGGGGAAAGCGAGCTGGCGCCCTGGTAAAGCTCCGCAAAAGAGGACTTCGTACACCACTGCCTTCAATACATCTGGCAAATGTCTGCTCTCTAAGCAACAAGATGGACGAGCTGCTTCTTCTCACCGGTAAAAACTCGGACCTCCGCAGATCAGCGGTTCTCTGCTTCACCGAGACATGGCTGAGTGACAACATCCCGGACCGCACACTGCTGATACCGGACTTTCAGCTGTTCAGAGCGGATCGCAGCGCGGAGCTATCAGGGAAGAAGCGAGGAGGCAGAATCTGCTTTTATATAAACGAAGGTTGGTGCAGAGACATAAAAGTGCTGGGAAAACATGTAGTCCGGATCTGGAGTCATTTTCCATAATCTGTAAACCGTTTTATTCACCAAGAGAGTTTTCCTCGTTTATAATAATTGGCTCATATTTTCCTCCGCATGGCTGCACTTCTGCCGCGGAAAACATCTTGCTGAGCTGATTACAGACGTGGAAAAAACACCCTGACTCTTTCATCATAATACTGGGAGATTTAACAGCGCAGATCTCTCTAATGAGCTCCCAAAATACAGACAGCATATTAAGTGTCCCACCAGAGACAAAAACACACTGGACCACTGTTACACAGCTTTTAAGGACTCATACCATGCTGTTACCAGGGCTGCTCTGGGACTTTCGGATCATTGCCTTATCCACCTCATCCCAACTTACAGACAGAAACTAAGAGCTTCCAAACCCGTGGTTCACACTGTTAAAAAGTGGACTGAGGAATCGAAGCAGATGCTACAGGCCTGCTTTGAATGCACAGACTGGACTGTTTTTGAAACCTCAGCCACGGATTTAAACGAACTAACTGATGTGGTGACATCATACATCAGTTTCTGTGAGAACATGTGTGTGCAGACCAAGACCTTCTGCACATTTGGGAACAACAAGCCATGGTTTACTCCACACCTCAGGAATCTGCGCAGGGACAAGGAAGAAGCTCACAGCAGTGGAGAGTGGGCGCGGTACAGGCAGGCCAGGAACAGACTTACAAAGGAGATCAAAGCAGCCAAGAGAAGCTACAGTGAGAAGCTGAAAAACAGCCTTTCTACTGGTGACACTTCGGCTGTATGGACTGGTCTGAGAAACCTGACTGGCTACAGAAGCCCCACCACCCTTCCTGAACAAAGTCCTCGCCTGGCCAACCGTCTGAATGGCTTCTACTGCAGACATGACAAGAAGCCATTCACACCTCAAACCAACTCCTCCACATCCCATTCAGGAACAAATTCTTCCATAAAGCAACCAACCCCTACCTTCAGATCCTCTGCCTGCACTAAAGATCTCTGAGGAAGATGTAAACAGGCTCTTTCAGTGCATGAAAACAAAGAAAGCTGGAGGACCTGATAACGTCTCCCCATCATGCCTGAAAGCCTGTGCAAATCAACTCGCTCCGATCTTCACCCGGATCTTCAACAAGTCACTGGAGAAGTGTGAGGTCCCCTCCCTGCTTCAAACGATCCACCGTCATCCCAGTGCCCAAAAACCCACCATCCTAGGATTAAATGACTACAGGCCTGTAGCCCTGATGTCTGTGGTCATGAAATCCTTTGAGCGGCTGGTGTTGAAGCACCTGAAAGACGTCACAGGCCCTCTACTGGACGCCCTGCAGTTTGCTTACCAAGCAAACAGGTCGGCAGACGGTGCTGTTAACTTGGGTCTACACTTCATCCTGCAACACCTCGACCGCCCAGGGACCTACACCAGGATCTTGTTTGTAGACTTCAGCTCGGCCTTCAACACCATCATACCAGACATCCTCCTCCAGAAGCTCACCCAGCTCAATGTCCCAGCCTCCACCTGTCAGTGGATCAACAGCTTCCTGAAGGACAGGCAGCAGCAGGTGAGACTGGGGAGCATCTTCTCCCGAACCAGATCAGTAAGTACTGGTGCCCCCCAGGGGTGTGTTCTATCCCCACTCCTCTTCTCCCTGTACACAAATGACTGCACCTCAGCAGACTCGTCCATGAAACTCCTGAAGTTTGCAGATGACACCACTGTCATTGGACTGATCCAGGACGGTGATGAGTCTGCATACAGACAGGAGGTGGATCGGCTGGTACACTGGTGTAGTCAGAACTGCCTGGAACTAAACCCACTCAAGACTGTGGAGATGGTGGTGGACTTTCGGAAAACACCACCTCCATACACCCCCCTCACCATCCTCAACAACACCGTGTCGGCTGTGGATCACTTCAGGTTCTTAGGAACCACCATCTCTGAGGACCTGAGATGGTCTTCACACATAGACACTGTTCGAAAGAAGGCCCAGCAGAGACTGTACTTCCTGAGGCAACTCAAGAAGTACAACCTTCCACAGGAGCTGCTGGTCATCTTCTACACTGCCATCATTCAGTCTGTCCTGTCTTCATCCATCTCAGTGTGGTTTGGTTCATCCACAAAACAGGACCGGTCCAGACTGCAACAAATAATCAGGACTGCAGAGAGAATCATCGGGGCGGATCTTCCCTCCATCCAGGACTTATACAGGTCAAGGGTCAGGAAAAGAGCTGCTAAAATCTCTGCAGACCCCACACACCCTGCACATAAACTGTTCAGAGTTTTACCTTCAGGTGGCGCTACAGAGCGCTGTTCACTAAAACTAGCCGCCACAGAGACAGTTTCTTCCCCCAGGCTGGTTCTCTGTTGAACATTCAATAGAGTACAAAACAACAGCATACAGATGTTGCAAATGCACCTTTTTATTTATTTATATGTGTATATTTGTACATTGTAGATATGTATATTCTGTAATGCAAAAACAAAAACCAAAGAGCAAAGTGTACCGGAGTCAAATTCCTTGTTTTTTATGTACAAACTTGGCAATAAAGCTGATGCTGATTCTGATATCGACTGAATTATTAAACTTTAGACGTGAATTCTCCGTAGCAACAGTTTCCTGCTGGTTTAACGTTCAACAGGAGGCTTTAAACCACCTGATCCAGACAGAAAGGTCTCCATAGATGTGGATCACTGTGTTCTAGCCGTTTGGGAACACAAAGAACCACAGATAAAAAGTGAGAAAGAAAAGCATTACCTTAATGAATACTGGCTGGTGGTATGATGTATAGCATTAAAGCTAATATGTAAATATATTCCCTGACAAGGTTAACCATGTGCTGCTAACTTTGTTTCCTTATTGATCCCTTTTCTTCCATTAAACCTATGAAGCCTGAAGAGCTCACCAACCTGCCGTCAGACTGTCATGTTAGCTGCTGATGTAGATCAAACTCATCAGTCTGGGTCTCCATGGCAACCTTAAACCCGATGGCGGCTGCGTTGGGGTTTGCTGCAGACTGCAGACTTTCAGTGATCAGCGTGTGAGCTTTCTGCTTTCATGTTACTTTAAGTGAGAGCTGCAGGATGATGATCCATGACTGATCAAACCTGTAACACAAGGTGGAAACGACCTGTTGGTTTGTTGGATCCATCAGATTCGAGCTTCTGCAGATTTCACTGTTTAATGATTGTCTGGTTGCTGCAGGCAGGTCTGCTCAGTAACGGTTCAGTTTCTGTCATTAGCTCCCTGATGGTGATTTCTGCAGCAACCTGCAGGCAGAAGCAGCATTCTGATGCAGAAACACTACAGAAGTATCACTGGCACTGTGGAGTCCAGCAGCCTATAAACTCTAACTCACAGAGTCAGATTATCTGTCAGATTGTCAACATTGAAGCGCGACTGGAAACCTGAAGTGAAACTTCTCTGAAGAGACGCTTTCAGTGTTCAGAGCCTGTAACTCTGCATCAGGTTATTTCCCAAAAGGAGAAACTGTGATGTTGCCTTTTTTAGGCAGAATAAACCCATTCAGCATGTTGGACTCTAGGCTCCACAGAACAGCTTTAACCAGCAGTGGGATGGTCTGCAGCTCAGACCGGTCACAGAACATTTCCTGTAGAGCAGCAGGTGACTCAGTCCTTCAGCTCAGCAGCTAATATTACATCCCTTCATTTCCATCCTGGGTAAATTATAATTCAATTCAATTCAGTTTATTTATATAGCGCCAATTCACAACACATGTCGTCTCAAGGCACTTCACAAAAGTCAGGTTCATACATTCCAATTAATCTTAATCATTGAACAGTGCAGCCAGATTCTTGTTATTTATTCAAATTGGATAAAAGTTCTTCTATCTAAGGGAACCCAGCAGATTGCATCCAGTCAGTGACTTGCAGCATTCACTCCTCCCGGATGAGCATGTAGAGACAGTGGGACAGTCACTGGCGTTGACTTTTGCAGCAATCCCCCCAACTGAGCATGCATGTAGCGACGGGTGGAGAGGAAAAATCCCTTTTTTAAACCCGGAAAAACCCCCAGCAAACCCAGAACCCGGGCCAGTGTGAGCGGCCATCCTGCCACGCCTGACTGGGGGTTAGAGAGAACGGGAGCAGAGACACAAAAGAAAAAAAGAAGCACTGATCCAGGAGTACTTTTTCTATGGGAAGGAAAAGGTAAATGTTAATGGATGTAGCTCCTTCAATCGTTTTAAACCTGGAAAAAGAAAGAACAGACAAACTCCGAGCCAGCCCTCAAGTCTAGAGTCTGAAGAGAGCACATAGAGTTATTCACAGTAGAAGCTCAGCCAGTAGCCATGTTTCCAGGAGAGAGGAAAGGGTTTTTAAACACTGAAAAACAGGGCCATGTTGACCATCGGTAGAGGGGGGAGCCCCAAAACCTGTCGCCAGCAGAAGCTTGGAGGATTCCCCTCTCCAAAAAGGGTGCCACAGGTAAGACACAGAGTCAGGGCAGGGGGTAGCTACTAGGAAAGAGAAAAGGGGAGAGAACAAATTTTAAAAGCCGAGATAACAGCAAATAATAAAAAACTGAAGAGTAGCGTGAGAAAGCAGCGAAGGGGGTCAAAGTGGTCATTTTTGTCCTCCAAAAGCCAAACCTTGGGCAGCATAACTACAGAGATAGTTCAGGAAACCTAAGTCACTCTAAATATAAACTTTATCAAAAAGGAAAGTTTTAAGCCTAGCCTTTAAAAATAGACAGGGTGTCCGCCTCACGGACTAAAACTGGGAGCTGGTTTCCACAGGAGAGGAGCCCTGATCACTAAATTCTGCCTCCATTCTACTTCTAGAGACTCTAGGAAACCCCAGTAAACCTGCGGGCCTGAGAAAAACAAGGGGCTCTTTATTACATTTTTCCCCAATGTTGTCCTCACTTGTTGGGAGGTGAAGTAACCCATCTCTGGGAGATTGTCCAAAGATTTTCTTCTTAATAGAATCAATTTTTTTTTGGGAAGAATCCCATAAAGTCATGACTGCTGAGAGCTAAGGGAAGGGGATGGCTCAACAGAGCTAATGACTCTGTGTAAGTTTTAAACTGTACTAAAGAGAAACCTAGGATTATTCTTTTTTCTCTTCTTTTTAATGATGAAAAATAAGCGGTTTCTGGTTTTGGTGAAGTGTCTTTTTTAAAACAACAGTAGGCTATTTTTCCCAGAGTTTTAATTAGGAACCCCTCTAGGTGTGGGGGGGTAGAGCCCCTTTTCTCTCCATTTTTCTAACACTTGTGCTTAAAGTAACGCAGCTCTGAATTAAAACCAGGGGGGCCAGCCCCCTTTATGAATTTTTCCTTCTTTTTCAAGGGGGCTGCATTGTCTAATGCACCACGCAATGATGAAGTAACACTCTGAAAAAAGAGAATCAATTTGTGAAGGGGAAGAAACAAAATTTTTTGCCCTCCACTGTGTTTTTCTGTGATAATGAGCAAAATTTAAAAAAGTGGAAACATATTCTTTAAAGGTTTTTTAAAAGCATCGTCTGAAATGATCTACTATAATGAAATTTTTTTTTCAGGTGTTGGAGTACTCGGTTTTAAAAAACTCAAAAGGTTATAAAAAAAAAGGGTTGAGACAGCACAGGGGTTGTGAGAAAATATTGTTATGTCCTTTACACTCAATGCCATATGTCAGCACAAGGTCCAGAGAATGAAGAAAAAACATGGGTTTGGGTTTGCTAATGTTTTGAGTAAAGCCAATTGAGTCTAAGATACCTTTAAAAGGCTATTTTAAGCTTTTCACTTTCAGTGTCAAAAAAAAAGGGTTAAAATCCCCCACTATAATCCCTTTTTCTGTTTTAACCACTAAATCGAAAAAAAGGGTCTAAAAATGATCTATAAATTGAGAGTAAGGGCCTGGTGGAGGGTACAAAACAACAAACAGAAGTGGTTTTTAGTGCTTTGCATTTGGATGAGGAAAAGTAAGGATTAAATATTCAAAAGAGTTGTAGCAATTGATTGGTCTGGGACTAATCAATAAATCGGACTGAAAGATGGTTGCTACTCCTCCTCCTCGCCAGTATTTCGAGGAATGTGAAAATTTAAATAATTAGTAGGAGTTGACTTGTTATAGTAACATAATCCTCTTGCTGCAGCCAGGTTTTCTGTGAGGCAAAATAAATCAATCTGATTGTCACAAATCAGGTCACTAACTAGCAAAGTCTTTGAAGAGAGAGATCCTATGTTCAGTAAGCCACATTTAATTGTTTTATTTTTCTTCTTAGTCTGAGTTGTGTTTATTTTTATTAGATTTTCCTGATTTCCTCTTTTTAGATAATTTTTTAATCTATTCAATTTTGGCCGTGGTCGAGACACTGTCTTAATAGGGTAATGGGTGGGTAGCAGTACAGAAGCTGCAGAGAGGAGTGTTAAACTACGACCCTGCTTCCTGGTCTGAACCCTGGGTTGTCAGAGTTTTGGAGAACTAATAAATTCGGCCATCCTGGGTAAATTATAGCCAAACTTCAGCAGCAAACTAAACCTGCTCAGACTTTAACAAAGAAAAATAAGTTTTAGGCTGGACTAGTGGACCAACCAGCATGAGTTTACAGTCTGAGGGTGAGAAGCACAGTCTGTCAAGAATCCTTTAGATTTACTCCTCAACAAAACCCTGAAGTGTTTTTATTACTTTTACTTCCTGTGCAAAATAAACAACTAAAATAAAATATAAATCTGCATGTTTTTCGGAGAGTTTCTATGTGAAATACTCTGAACAAACTGTCCTTCAGTTCTAAATGAATTCAGCTCCAGGAAAACTGCAGCATCACTGAACTAGTTTTAGGCTTTAAAAGGTGGTTCTGATGTTCTGTCGGCAGAGTCTCAGTTATAGGAAAGCTAAACAGAGCTTCAGAATAAAACCAAACATCTCCAAAGAAAAGATATTTCTAAGCAGAGCTAGGTGTCTTTAGACCAGGTCAGCCCAGCAGGTATTTGACCTTTACTCTGAAAGTCTCTGGCCTGCTTCCTCTTGAACCCGTACAACGCCATGTGCTGTTTCAGTCGTCTCCATCGTTCTCCTGTAGCTTATGCTTGACCAGGAACTCTCTGACAGTCAGATGTTCGTCCAGACCCGCCTGCTGCTCCTCCAGCTGCTGCAGATGCTGCTCCCACCGCTGCTTGTCTCTTCCTGTCTGCCACGAGAGACGGATCACTGCCTGCAGCAGCAGCTGCAGCAGCGACTGTGGGGCATCAGCATCTGGCTCTAAGGGGAGGGGCTTATCTGGTGGTGGGAGGGGCTTATTATCCCCAGTCTGGGTCTTGGAGGGAATGAGCATGCGGAGGGCGTGCTCACAGTGCTCCTGAGCCTCCTCCAGCTGCTCCACCTCCTGGAAACAGCACAACAGCCCAACCAAGGTGAATAACCAATGAGAGGAAGCTTGGGACTGGCGCTGCGTCTCATTGTCATGGTAACTGGCCCAACCCAACTTGTGTTGCAGTCTTTTGGCATTTAGTAGTGGACCCAAAGCCTCCTGGAAACGTCCGGCCCTGAACGAGAAAAAAAAACACTTCTTTACCTCGACTCCACAAGAGAAACTTTTTAGGCCCCAAAATTTTCCCAGGATGCAACAGCAAACAAAACATGGCTTCATCTCACACAAGGATCCAGGAGGTCCTGAAGAGTCCGATCACACCAGCAGGCAAATGTAATTTAAGAAGTTTCACAGTGGATCTCGTTTTGTTTTGCCCATATCTCAGAAACCACCAGGTTCTACACACATATACAGATCATACTGGAAGTAACGAGACTCCAGCTACAGACATCAGAGCTTCCTGTTTGAACTTGTCAGATTCATTTTGTTTAAAGCAACGTTCCTTCCTGTTCATGTTTGAGGTTTATGATGTTACTTAGAAGGTTTATATCAATTACCTGATCAGCAGCTGACCAGCCTGCAGGTCGCTCAGGTAAAAGAACTGGCGCAAGCTCGGCGCCCCCCGCAGGACGGGCAGGGAACACAGGTGAGAAAGGTACTGTTCGAACGCCCGGCTGCGTTTAGCGATGGTCTCAGCCGTGAAGTTTCTGCGCAGCTTCTTTCCTACGAACATTAAAATCAGACGTTTGCTCCTGAGCAGAGTCAGAGATTAAACCCAAACCCCATCCTGAGGGAGGACATCGCATCTGCTTACGTGGGAAAGAGACGCGCTCCAACTGATCTCCGTAGTTACGCCTCAGAGTGGCATGGAGGCGTTGGAAGTCAGAGTAACGGTGGGTGATGACGGCGGGAGTCTTATCGCTGCCTCCGGACTGGATCACATGGATCGTGTAGAGCTGCAGGGACAGAACCAACCGAATCTTCTCTGACCTGGTCTGGTTACTGATGCTTCGGGCAGAAATCTCAGCGTTTAAGAGGAACTGACCACGTATTTGGAGGCGCCATCCTGCACCACGCTGGCGTCCGTCACCTCGAACAGCAAGCTGTCCGTCTGTCGCCTCACACCTTGGCTGGGACTTGCTCCTCCAAGTCCTCGGAGGCTCCTCCAGCTGTCCTGAACCTGCCGAGTCAGCATGGAAGAAGGGGAGGGGCCAAACGGGGACACGCCTACTGGACTGGCATCTGTAAAAAACACAACAAAAGAAATCAAATCAGACCTTTTGAACATCCATCTAATCCAACCAGAACCAGAAAACACTTTACAGCATTCAACAGGGATAGGGACCTGAACTGGCAACCAGCAACTATCCAGTTCTATACCCTGCTTCCTAGGAAGGTTCCTGCGTTCCTTCAGACAGTTAAAATATAAAATATCTGATCAATTTAAGACTGTGAAGGTCAGATCCAGTCCTGGAAACCCAAAACCAACCCAACCGTTTCCGAGTAAATGAAGTTTAGGATTCCTGAAGGTCACCTGTACTGCTGAGGCCCTCCTCCATGGACTCTCCCAGGAAGTCGGAATCACTGTCCATCCCCTTGCCTCCTTCCTCGGCTCCAAACTCTCCGCCATCGAAGCACAGCGTTCCTCTGAGCTGCTCCGTCACGCACTCCTCCTCCTCCTCTAGCTCCGCCTCCCACCATTCCTTACTAAAGCCCTCTGCCTCCGGTCCACCTTCTACGTCCTGATCCGGTTCAGGTCCCTGACCGTCCTTAAACAGGGAGCGCTTCAGGCGGTCCAGAAGCCGTGCTGCCATGACACCGCCTGCCAAAGACGAGAGGTTTAAAAATCATTTTGCATTTTCACATTATAGAATACATGAGCGCCTTGGTTTTAACCTTTCACCTACATTTAAATTTTTTCTTCAGGTTACTTGAAAATTTCCAAAATTAACTTTAAGGTCTCTTCAAATTAAGCTCTTACTCCACATATGCAACATTCCAGAACCTCCAAAACATCCATTTGTGACCTTGCTAAGTGTCTATGTTTGAAACAGTTACGTCTTCGTTTGAATGATTCATGCTTCAGGACCACAGGGCTGAGTTACACCGAGTTAAACGTCATTCATGTGGCTCATGACACCATGATGTGGAGCTGGGAGCTTCTCGCTGTTTGGACAACCTGGTGGGGTTCCACAAGGGTCAGTTTTAGGCCCTAAATTCTTTATAATGTATGTAAATGACATAATATCTGATGTTATACTTTGGTATAATTTGCTGCTGGCACAAACATGTTCTGTGTTGGAGATACTCAGGAGCAGATGTTAAAAGATGTTCCTGAAGAAATGAAAAAGCTTAAGATATGATTTGGTTTTAACAAACTGTCTTTAAATACGATCAAAACCAGAATATTGTTGTTTGGGAACCATAAACTGGACCTAAAAATACAGATAAATGTTGAAATTGTTCATGAAGTCAGATTTCTTTGTGATTAATTGATGATAAACTGAACTGGAAACCTCACATCAGATGCGTTCAAGCCAAATATCCTAAAGTATTTCTATATTTCTATGAAGTGAAACATATTGGATGAAAAATCACTCCTCATCCTGTTCTGTTCCCTAGTTTTACCAGAGTTAAGGTACTGTGCAGAAACAACTACAAAACATTACAGTCATTAATCAGACTTCAAAACCAGCATTAAGAGGAATTAACCGGGCCTGGTACCTGGATCACAATAAACCACCATTTATACCATCAAGATTAATAAAACTCACTGACAGTTCAACTACAAACAGCTTTAATTACGTATGAAGATAAAAATAACCAACTGACAGAAAATATTCAAGTTAGGAGGTTCATGTCATCATCAAACTGATGATCAGAAGAAGAAGAAGATGTTTCTGTGTTTCTATCTGTGGCCTGAAGCTTTGGACCAGTCTGAATATGGAGCTCCAGTCTGGTCCAAACAGTTTCAACTCAGTGATCAAAGATGAATATTAGACTGGAATAATTATCACCATTATTACTACTTATATTACTCTACATTCTATTATTGTCATGAAATGATAGCTTATAGAAAGCACTTTATTATTTTATTTCACTTTTTTGTTGTTTTTAATTAATTCTATATGAAATGAAAAATGTTTTCCTTGATGAAGAAGAGGTTATGGGAATAATGAGGTGAGTTAATAAGTTTACACGTAGGTCCGCTCCTTGGAGCCTGTGAATATATTAGTAAAAATTGCAACAGAAACTATCTGCTGGTATGTTTAAAAAAAATTATAAATAGAAAATAAATAAATGAAAGACTGTTGGACTAATATTTCTCATCCAGTTTTTCTGAGCCAAAGGTTGAACTATGACTCTGGTTTTGAGTACAGAACGGAGGTCACCGAGAAGCTACTGGTTTCTATTTGAGCTCTGCAGAAACACTGATCCACTTCAGAGATAGCTGCAGGCCGGCCTGGCTCCAGTAACCGGACCAGCAGCTCCTCCAAGTGGAAACCATGTCAGTGATTAATAATGCAGAGATCTGCGAAGTCGGCCTGCAGAACTTCTTCCAGATTATTTCCTCACCAACAGCTACAGCCTTTATAGCCATGTCAGGACAGAACAGAACCAACTGAGCTGCTGATCTAAACCATTTGGTTTAGATCAGCAGCAGAACTTACTGAAAGGTTCTTAACACTGCAGAGGAGAAGATTAAACCAAAACCAATAAAGATTTGGTTGTGGTAAAAATATAACTGAACAAAGGGCAGTGGTCCAGGCAGTACGAAGCAGAGATAAGGTCCAGGTTTGTCCTCATCAGGCTTACTGCATTAAATATCCCACCAGACTGAAACATTATATCACAACAGTGCAAATTATGGCTGTGAACGAGATTTAATGGTTTTACCTCCAGCACTGGATGTCAGCAGGAGATGTGTTCCTGCAGCTGTATGTATCAGTCTCTGGGGACCTAAGATGTTTCATGTTGGAACCAGAAACAGAATTTTCCAGATGTAACAAATACGGAGTTACTGTTTCTTTTGGCTCTGACCTGCTGAATCTGGTTCTTCTAAGGACTTAATGCATAAAAGAGAACAAACCTGCAGAACCTGTGAATGAGGCAGTTTATGTGAATATAACACAATATGGGACAATTACAAGAATATCCACACTTATGCATCTTTCCCAAACGTTTATCTGATTTTTAATAAACTGAAAACATGCAACAGAGTACATGCTCTGGACCGAGGTGTTTACAGACTGATCATGGTGGGACCTGCTAGCTTTCATGCATGTAAGAAACTGAAGAATCTAGAAAGAAAGGAAAACTCCTGACACTGATCAGTAAAAGCTGAAAGGACCTTCTTCCTTTCTAACACTACCTGTTAGCTTGTAGGCGTGTTCTCACATAATATCTGGGCTCAGGTGTTTCTGGTTCTGTACCATAGCCTGATTTAAACCTGTGGTTTAAATAACAGCAGCTGCGCAACAACATGGATCATTTATAAAACATTAGATCCCTTTAAAACTGGTTTTATTTCAGCTTTTGGGTTACATTTACATTTTAACGTGTAAATACATCTAACGTGTTTTTATGCCAAATATGTTGCAGTATAACAAACTACCCTGTTTGTGTTTTTAAAATGGATGAAATATTTTTTGCTAAAACTGTCCAGAAAGAATGGAAACTTAAACGCACCGAGTGTCCGTGAAAGCATCATTGTGATCAGCTCAATAACAGGTAATTATCGCCCATCAGGGCTGCATAAACCAGGTAAACACGTTTAAAGTGTTAAAGGAACATTTATTGATCTCCAAACAGAACTTTGTGTTGAACTCCGCTAACTGACCCAAACCTCCCACATTAGAACCAGTTCTCCTCTCAGTCCCAGCTGAGTTAAGTTAATGTTTCCAGTTCAGCTTCCTGAATAAACCCCCAGCTTGTTTTTAACTGGTTTCCCAGCTGCTGAGGGGAGTTAGCAGCCCAGCTAACAAGTTTCCGCTCCTTCTCCTCTCAAAGTTGCTCCAAACACTCCGACCTCCGGACACTCACCCTGGACTGGACCAGGACTTTCTCCGCTCCGGTTAGTCCATGTCGGCTCGGTTCAGCTGAAGCCCAAGGTTCCGATCATGATCCCTGAGGTGGACCGTCCCGTCCGAGGGTTTTGTCGGACCGACACTTTGAGCTGACTGCATCCTGATTCCCTGAAGCTTTCCCCGGCCACAGCCTGCGGGAGAAGGCGGGGCCCTCTGCGTGTCGGCCAGTGACCATATAAGGACATGCAGTACTCAGTTCCGTCCAGCAGAGGGGGCTAACAATAAAGCCATCAATCCATTTTGCGTCTCCCCCTGCGTGGGAGTTAATTGTTAGAATGAGTTCATGGGAGACCAGCCGCTGTAGAACATGACCGAGAAGCAAGTAAACGTCCCTAAACCCTTTAAATAGAACACAGGCGCTATAAAAATAAACCACATTAAATGGAACTGAATGAAGTAACATTAAAATATCGAAGTATGAAAAATCAGATGTTTTAACATACATATGAATCATTTTTAAAATATCTATTTTCATTTATTTAATATTTCTTTATTTTGATTCATTTATCTGCATTTAATTAAAAACTGTTTGGTTGTCTCTAAATATAACAAGCCTCAAATGAGAAAAATAGACTTAAATTTTTGATCATTTCTGTAAATATTTGTAAATGTATTATTATGGCTAAATCTTTTTACAGTTCTGGCTGTGTAAATATGGCATTCTCCTTTTCCACTTCATGTCCGATCATGTTCTCGGTGTTTGCTCCTGCTCCATTCACCAAATGTCTGTCTGGACCTCTTGATGTCACTTGAAAGGTTATGTTGAAGCACAAATATCCCATTGTTGTCTTAGTGCATTGAATGCAACACTGCGGAGGGCGTGGCCATCATGACGGAGTCAAGGAGAGGGGTGCGATGGGCGGAGCTTGAAATCACACCTTTTTAACAGGTGTAGAGCTTCCACCCAGCAGCTGAAACTCGGAGTTTCTGTTGTTGGCATGTCTTTCGTCGACCCACGTCCCAAACTGAACAGGTAAGAGAATCAGAAGCATTACTGTTTACTGGGGCAGGACCAGTAAGAGTTGCTGGGGTCTGTTTAGAGTTTAAACTTTGTGCTTTAGTGGAGGTGTGCCTCTTCAGAGTCCTCAGATGTCCTTCAACGTTTCTTATTGTGGTGACGTTGTAAACTTTTCCACTCGTGTTCATCCAGTTCTAAACTAATGTTGACACATTTAAACTGAGCTCCTCCTTTTTGCTTCACTGTGAGCAGTTTTAAAGTGTTCCAGTTTGTCTGCAGCCCTTCATCTGGTGGCTTCTGTGCTTGCAGGTGTTACACAGTCTCTCTTTAGCTTGTGGTAACTACCCATCCTTCCTGTTTTCCTGTGTGTTCCAAATGGGTTTCAGTTCTGCAGTGTTAAGATATATTTTTTAGAAACATATTATATAATAGTAATGTTTTAAGATTTTATTAAATAATAATTCGTTCTGTGGAGTGTTGTCCAGTAAATACCAGCCCAATAAGGCGGTGGTATTAGGACAATAATGAAAGAGGTGAATCAAGCTCTGACATTACTGAACATCAAAACTCTGCACACACATGGAATAAACTCACACAATTTCTTAAAATACAAGAATTTATTAACAAAGATAGGTCAACTCAAAGTCAAACATATTTCAATCAACAAACTCTTAACTAAATTAGAACAATCTAACTAAACTACCCAGCAGAATGAAAGAATAAA
The DNA here is from genome assembly GCA_036173005.1 of Crenichthys baileyi. Classification (NCBI taxonomy): domain Eukaryota; kingdom Metazoa; phylum Chordata; class Actinopteri; order Cyprinodontiformes; family Goodeidae; genus Crenichthys; species Crenichthys baileyi. The sequence continues at coordinate 4,897 of JAHHUM010000466.1, read as the reverse complement.
GGAGACCAACAATGTACAATATGAACAAGTGAATTAAAGATGGTTAAAAACCATGACCAATAAAGTGATGCAACATTACCATTCAGTGTTATTTATGTTTGAGAACCAAAGATTATCTGGAAAAATCTGGAAATGATGATAGGTTAGTCTAGGAACTAACTTGGACAATAATTGGTTTACCTTCAAACAACCATTCACAATGCAAGATCAGATAAAACATTATTTTGATAAGTCAACATTTTAAAGAATGATTTAATGAATAAAACCAACCTTCTGGATGACCAATTCTCAATAGTGTTTAATTAGCTGCCTTTTATTTAGTACAATAATATTTAAGAAAATATTATTAAAGAAATATTACTTTGAACACAACCAACAACCTTTCTGGATTAATGATTCTTAATGGACTCATAAGATGGCGGCGAGTCACATGTTTAGCCTTAGCCGATAGCGGTTGAAGCTAAGAAAAGGGGAGGCTATAGCTTGTTACCTTTACAATTGCATCAATTGAAAGATCAAAATGTGTTTAAAACCACCCTTTAAATAAAGTTTGTCTTAACTTTAAAAACACAGCACCGAACACATCATTAGCTGAGCAGCTAGTCTGCTAGAAATTAGCTGAGTTTTCTCTACACAAGCAAAAACAAACGTCATGAAACCAACATTTAGATTATTTTATTCTAAAATAAGCTGCTCTGCCCAAACACTACCTCTTATGTGAACCATGCTGAGGAAGAAGTTTCCTGGGTGACGGGTTCAGGGAAGTGAAGCTGTCCGGTCATTCTGGTGGACTGAACTGTACAACAAAGGCACGTTCGGCTCCTTCAGTGGCCGCAGTGTGGCGGGTAGCTCTCTCTACTTGGATTTACACGTAGGAAGGCGTGTGATGCTGCGGTTCCGATGCGTTGTTCTCTAACCGTGGGGGAAAATCGGCTTCAATTAGGGCTGCTTCTGGAGGCCTCAAAAGAAAAGTCAAGTTATGAGTGAATGCTGGCTACTCGAACAGCAAATCATTACCTTACTTTGTTGCATACGATTGGCGTGATCGAAGTCACTTTTAGATCCAAGGATTCTTGAAAGTAGAAGCTTACTCGCCCAGGGGTTTCAAGGCCTTCAGCTGACGCGTGGTCTGGTCCCTCCGTTAGCTGCTGTCGGCAGCTGGAATGAGACCAAGCGGAGGGGGAGCGTGCCCTTGGGTCAGAGATTCCAGGTCTGACTCCTCCTCTTCCTGGGCTGTGCTAGAAATGGGTTAGTGTGATGTTGAAAGGTGCGGAGGTTCCTACAGGCCTTTGCGTACAGTTTAGTGTCCATATTCATCCATGTTTCACTTCATGCCTGGGGTCCCAACAGCAGACTTGCTGAAGGTCTTTTAGAGTTTTATCTTTGGACTTTGACTAGTCCAGTCTGGGAAAGTGGAGCTACACCTCAAAACTGTTTTTTTTTTTTTTTTTTTTGCAGATAAATTTTTCAATTGGTTTAAATGGTACAGCTTGGTACATCCCCACGTTCGGGTATGAAACCATCTCACTCAGAAACTGGACCCATTCCGTCCTCCACTGCCTCGGCAGCACCGGCTTCAGGCTTGGCTGAGTCAGCGTCTTGAGCCGGCGGCTTTAACTGTTGAGGCTCAGGCCCGTTGGGCTCCATAAAGCCTCCCTTAACCTCTGGTGACGAGGGGGGTGAAAAACCCTCCACCCCAAACGCATGGGTGATTCTAGACCGTTGCCAACAGGGGCCAGTGCCTCTGTAGAACTGGTCCTGGCCCCTGTACTGAAGACATAATACTAAATCAGTTCTTATGATTATATGCACTGGAACAGACACCTTAAGTGATTGGTCCTGCTGACCAATTGAAGTGTTTACCTTTTTACAGTTTTACTTTAACAATGAATAAAAAATTAAAGTGTTGCACTTTTAGCTTCAGCCGTATTGAGACAGGATCAGTTTTCATAGATCAGGGGTCTGAAACCTGCAGCTCCAGAGCCGCAAGTGATTCTGTGGCTCGTTTAATATATTAAAAGACTGTTTGTTTCATTCTGTACTGTGCCCCAATGAAAAAACACTGACCCCACCCTGACCACCCTGGTAAATCTGGTCTGGAACCGCCACTGCTCAAAAGATCTATCTGTGGTGAAACTACCAGCGTCTGCAGGTGTAAAAACACAGAACATACACAAGAACGAAATGAGATTTGCTGTTGGATAAAAGTGTAAATTCCCATTTTTGTTTCCAGAAATGGAGTGAAAGGCAAAAAAAAAAATCTGTATTCACTGTATAAAACCTCCAGTCCACATGTAAATAATCAGTACATTAAAGGTTGCATCTGTGTCTTATTCTCAGGTGTAAATTCTCGTCATTTTTTTTTTACGAGTATAATAAAGATTTCCTGAATCTCAGCTATGTTTTAAAGCGAATTTGTCCAACTCCAGTCCTACAGAGCTACTATCCTGCAGCTTTTAGATCCAGCCCTTCTCCAACACACCTGAACCTACTGAATGTCGCGTTACCGGGCCTCTGCAGAACTGGAGGATTCTGATGAGGAAATTCAGCCTTTTGATTCAGGCGTGTTGGAGTAGGGATGCATCGCAAAGCAGTAGGATAGTAGTTCTAGAGCAGCAGCGTCCTACATGTCTTAGATGTCAGCCTGCATCAGCACACCTGAATCAAATGACTGGTTTATTACCAGGCCTCTGGAAAAGCTTAAAGACAGCTGGCGAGGCAAAAACGCAATATCTTGATAAACCCGAGCAGATATTTCCAGTTTACACTGCTTCATCCTTGTCTAAAAACATCAGAAAAGTTTTGTTTTGTGTCAATATATCAAAGTTTTTGCTGGTCTCCCTCATCATTACTGCTTCCGTTTGAACCCATTCCTGCAATGAATCATGGGATTGGGTGGGCCAAAATGGATACACTGGACCGTCTTTCAAAACTGGGGAAAAGGACACCTTAGTCAGCTGCATCTGGAGGAGCCTTTGAATTTGGACAAATGCAGCCTTCAAAGAATTTAGAAACAGCGTTCTGTTGAACCACAGAAAGAACTAAAACCGAACCTGGAGAACTGACTTGGGGACCCCTGGTTTCAATGATCTCTGTTGATTGTAGAATCATCTAGCTCAGTGATTCTCAACCCTGGTCCTTCATGTTTTAGGTGTTTCCCTGCAGCTGCACACCCGACTAAAATAAATGAATTATTACCAGGCTTCTGCAGCACTTGCTCAGGAGGTTATGCAGTCGTTTCGATCAGGCGTGCCGGAGCAGAGACACATATAAAACTGGGGACCAGGGTGGAGAATCACTGATCTAGTTCATTTTCACTGAGTCTAAGTATTTTATTTTTGAATTAAGAATACGATGCTGTGAAACAGCCGTTTAGTTTAGAGCTCATTAAAGGACAGCCCGTCAGGAGGTAATCAGGTGATTGGTTGTTGGGCAGCAGCCCCTGTCATAAGGGCAGGAAGAACCCCCACCTGGTTGAAAATAAATGTAATAACTTTTGTTTGAAAAAGTTTATAAATGTCTGTTTATTTCAGCTCAGACCCATTATTATTAGCGTGTTGTGTGTAGTTACCATAATAACACAATACGAGTCTCATAACCACTGAGTTACGTTTTGGTGTTGGTAATTTATGTAAATGTTCCTCATTTGCTCGATTTCTATGAAAACAACTCTCCTTAGAATTCCCAGAACCTGAAACCTGTAACTAGGAAGGAAAAATGGTAATATTCTTACAGATGAAATGATCTCGTGACAAGCTTAGATTTTTATGTGTGTTGATGTCACAGGGCTGTGCCGTATCCGTCTCCTTGTGTGGAGTTGACACAACATGATGTGTGTGTTTTCTTTACCATGTAGAGTAAAGCATGTCTTTATGTGGACACACAACATCTGAGCAGTTTATCCTGCAGAAATACCTCAGATACTCACCGTTGCACAACTGTGCTGACAATAACAGGAAAAACGGGTTCAGATCATCCAGATGCTGGGTTGAGCTGCAGCAGAAAGACAAAACATGCTTTAGGTACTGATTGGAACCTGGAAAATGAAGCAACATTGAAATATATTACAGCTCTGTACAGAAATGTCCTATACAGGCGATTTATCTCAGCTGCAACACTACTAGCTAAATAATTATTATATCAAAGATAATATAACCCAGAATAAACTGCAGGAAAATCAGCATCCATCTCATTGATATGAGGAGCTTACTCGCCTTGCTATGTTCAGATAGTTAAGGGTTAAAAGGCTACCTGGTCCGTCTTATCAGCTGATTCAGTATGGATATCACCTTTTACACTTGGATAAATATTTCTGTGCTCTCAGATTAAATCATATCTCTCTTTTAACATGGTTTGTCTAAAAGCTGCAGGTTGACAGCAGCGCTCCAGGTCACCTGGCTGTTTTTGTCATGAACATCATGTGATCTGATGACGCTGGCTCGGTCATGGACCCCAGAACCCTAAGAAAATTGTTGAGGCAGGCTGCATTTACATGTCTATGTAGAAACCGAATATCCATCAAACTAAAATCATCTTTCATCTCATCTTTCATTTCATCTCAGCAGTTTCAAGACTAAACTGCACCTTTATGAGAGAGTTCAGAGTTTAATTGTTCAATTCAGAAACAGCTGATTTCTCATATGTGTGTCATGAGAAGACATGACAGCAGGGCCGACGGCTCCCCCCCGAAACAAAGGCGGAGCCAAGTGACATCACACAGCACAAATCTAATCTCCATTGCACTTTTAAGTTCCTAAAGTAAAAATTCATGTCTGTATTTATCCACTGAGGAAAAGGCGTCACGGGAAATGTTCTCAGAGCCACACTAACCTGGAGATTGAGCAGACCAGCACCCTATCCAGAGATTTATCAGGCCCTGTGTGGCAAGCCCTTTTTG